>CM067377.1:38343576-38578836 GCA_034510155.1 Eucriotettix oculatus | reverse complement strand
AATAATAGTAATATGTATCATGAAACCGTTCCCACTCGTTTCATGAAACCATTTTCCTATCCAGTGTGAACGTTCCTGTATTATCTTATGTATCGGTTTAATTAAACATGTTTCTCGAGTGTGCACATTGCCTAAATTGCTTCCGTTTTGCGGTGGAGGTGCCAGAGAGTTCAGTTGCGATCACTTGAAGAGAGAATCTGCTTCGTTCAGATTCGATTATTTGTTCTCTTCCTGAGAACTTTGCGGCCATAGTGTACTTTGAGATTGAGATCAAGTGAAGCAGCCAGTCTATATTTCATTGGAGTTTGTAACCATGTTATTCCGTTACCGACAGCCGTTCATTCTGAATCGACCGAATTGAGTAAGTCGACATCACTAAGGACCCGGTATCCGCGTAACGTGTCTTGATATCAAAAAAAGTCTTACTTCGCGAGTTATGGAGGGGTTCCGTTGAATACCTTTGGCAAAAGTTGAAAATCGTCGGGTGAAAACATGAGGAATGTATGTGATGTATCGATTCACCTCCGAATCAATTGGTCACTTTTTCGGCGTGGGACTGTGCATTGTCGTGCGGCAAAACCTCTACCAGGTTTATTCGAGTATCTGTAAACAATTATGGTTACATACCAGACAAGCAATTCGTGGTATCGGACATCTTCTGGGTATTTTACATTTTCCTATGCAGACATGAATAAAGAATTATTTTCGTGAAAACTTTTCTGTTTATATCCAATCGACTATTAATCGACAACTGCTGAACAGAAGACAACGAACAGTACTTCGACGGTGAAAAAGCAAATCATTCGTAATCTTCCCCCTAAAACTTTTTTCAATTAAGTGCTTCAGTACAAATTTGTAAATAAATCTTTGTGCAATCTGAGATTATACAACTTTTTGGATTATTGTTTGGATTATTTGTCTGTAAATACATCTTATGTATTTTATATAAAGGCATATTTAATCTATTTATTTATTTCATCTCATTTACTTAAATTATCATTATTTTTGTAGATTGTTTTCACACCTGAGGATGTTCCAAACAATGCAATGAAACGTCGTGATATAATTTAATAAATAAATAAGTTTAATTCTCACTAATTTTGGCAGAAATTTTTCGCCTTCATTAATTAAAAATAAATATATGTGATAATTTTTCTGTATGCTTTAAAGTCCACGAAGGACTATTACCTACGACTGCAAGACAGTCAACTGCTATGACTTTCTGGATTTTGAGAGGTCATTTTAAGAAAGTGGACCAGAAAAATCTAAATTCACAAGACCTTAATATGGAACTAACAGAAGCTCAATTTAGCGTCTTCGGTATCAGTCCCTTTGAGAATAAGCTTATATATATGCATATATGTACTAATCATTTTTGTTATAATTTAAACTCCATTTATAAAAAGTTTTCTAAGCGACTATGAGTCTCCTCTTCAGTACCTCACATACCTTCAGTACTCGCCTATAAGTAATGTGATACCTAAAATGTGGCGCACGACATGACATGACATTATCAAAACACAGAAACGTAATATAGAGACATTATTATGGGAACCTGATGCCCCTTGTCATTTTACTCCTTGAAAGCATGGGAAGAATATAGTTAAATGCTTACCACAAAGGTATCTTGCACACGTACGGTAGCGAAATTGTGCAAGAAGACAGTATCAGTTCTCCAGACGCCGACATCTCCCCACAGCGATGGAAATCAGAAATTGAAGTGTCAACTTTCACTTCTTCTTTAGGAACAAGTTCTCCTTAGAAATCAAAGATTTATCCAAATATATTTTCTGAACATTAGAAACAACTTTACGAGTATTCTATTTTTAAATACTCTATATTATATATTTGTCCTCAAGGTGGCAATTTATTTTAATTTGTACAGATGTGTCGTGATTTGTATACGTCATACCTACAGTAAGACATTTAATTTTTGAAGTTGAACAGAAAATAGTGAAATAATGCTTCACTCACCTGTAACTGTCCATAATGATTCGTTTACGTTACCAAGGAATCCGATGAAAACAACGCCAGTTTGACCCACTGTTTCATTGATCAATTTCATTACATACGTCTTTTCCTCCGCTGAGTTCACAGTTAAAATATCTGCATCAAGTTCTTTACATGAAAGTAAAGCATTCTTCCATGTGTTTTTTTCCAAAATAACTTTGTAGTATCCTAGTCCCGGGGCAAGAGTAAATTGTCCAATTACCAATTGGACCATTGTTACTAGAAATACCAGTGGGAGCTTCATTTCAGTTAATATTCTGCAAGAATTAAAAACGTTAAAATTAAACTCAAGCTTTTATATGTTACTTACTAGACAGCAGGCTAGTAATCCCTCATAAGCTTAATTAGCAAATATATAAGGACAAGACGAGATGAATCCAAAATGCATCTTTTTCTTACGAAAAGAATATTGGGTAGTAAAATTTACTGAACACAGTTCTTCGCAAATAATTATTTTTAAGTTCCAACAGCTACACGGCTCTCCATCTGAATTTATTCTGACGTCATATTATGGTAAATTGTACAGTTAGTGTTCATAATTATCGCTGGTATCACTTACGTTTCTTATTCTTCACTTACGCTATTCCTCACAAACACTTACTTGTTGCAACATGAAACACATTTTACCGTATACGTCTTACGTTGGGGTATGACTAATTTATTGAAATAATTCTCGTGCTTAAAGACTACTTCGATTCTTTTTTATACACAATTTAAAATACGTTAATGCATATGCATTTCTATTTAATTTAAATCATATAAAGTATTGTAGCGTAGGAGAACACTCCCCAATTTAATTCAGAAAATGGAAATAGAATATTCGGAGACAGGCAGAGCAGATGCCGAAATTCCGCGCTGATCCATGCCTGCGAGCTATGTCATGGTATTAAGAATGTTTGGCCACAAGGAGACAATGACCCATGAATTTTTTTCAATGCCAGTCCCTTCCTCCAAAAGTACGGATCCCGCAGTCGTCGAATATAAATTACAATTGGTGTAGACACGTCAGATGGGGTGGCGTTTTCAACAGAGAAGGGAAAAGGAGAGATTGGCTGGGAGGTGAAGAAGTGCAGTGCACATTATAACGTGGAATTGAATGGAAGTCAGGAGGGGGAAGAAGTTGTCAGTGTACATTTGAAGTTGAAAGAAACAGAAAGACAAGGAGAAGAGAAATGCATTCAGTGTTTCTAGGTAGTTGAAAGAATGACGAAATAGGCAGCAAAGAAACGCTGTCAATGTGCGTGTCTAAAGTTGGAAGGAAATGGTAAATGGGAAAAGAGAGAAGTAGAACTGTTGGTCGAAAGCTGGAAGGAAAAAATATTTAATTAGAAGAAATAATACGCATTCAATAATTGATCGAAAGAAAACACGAAACTACACAAAAAATATCTCAGCCAAAAACTCTCGTGAGATATAACCATTATCGTCGATATTAAAACTGGTTTTCCTGGTCGCTCGACGGTGAAAAATTGTCCTGTTTTCCGCTTTCCGGGATCACAAGCTTTTAGAGGAAAGGATCGGCACAACTTTCTGCATGCCATCGTACAAATCAACGAGAAATTCCCGAAAGTCTTCTCTGATTTCAATTTAACTTTATTTATATTCAGAACAAAGTAGAAAAATGTACGATTTCCTAGGAATCCGCCTGAAACAGTGCCATTACGGTAACCATTTAATATATCTAAACGGTTGTATGTGAGTCTGCAGGCTCCCAATAATTTTTTTAACGTGTTGATCAATTTCAATCAAACCTACTAACCTGAGACAAACTCTGTGGTGTAACGTGTTGATTGGGAGTCACATAATTTGTTTTTAAATTGTCAAACAATTCGAGCCAGAATTATCATGTTTGGCAGAAAACAATCTCCCTGAGGAAAGGTGTACTCCTTTGGATACCTTGTGAAATTTGTATTTTTTTATTTTCAGATAAAATTTAATATTAAGTATTTGCTGAATTTTAAAAGCAAATAAAAATGTTATCAGCTTGATACTACATACATATTAATAAGATATATATATATATATATATATATATATATATATATATATATATAGAGAGAGAGAGAGAGAGAGAGAGAGAGAGAGCGAATTAAAAAAACAACAAAGCAAATTTTATATTTGGGATGATTCACCTTGCTTTTAGTTGTGGGTGCGGCCAGGAATTGATAACATTCCAGCGGTTTTGATAAGGTCAGCAGACGAAGAAGTGATATTATGTCTGTTCTGGATAGTTTGCGAAATCTACGAAACGGGAATAATACCAGAATATTTTACTAACATCAAAATTATACCCATACCGAAGAAGACTGGGGCTGATTGAGCGAACATCACAGGACAATTAGCTTAGTATCTCATGCGTGCAGAATATTATAAAATATAGTATATAAGAGGATGGAACGTCAAACAGAATGAGAGTTAGGAGAATATCAGTTTGGTTTTTGGAAGAATGTTGGGACAAGAGAGGCAATATAGACTCTACGTCTAATTTTAGGAGACATAATAAGAAGGAACATTTGTAGATTAAAAAAACCTTTGATAATGTGAAATGGAACACACTATTAAGGATTTTAAGAGGGCAAGAATAAAATATCAAGAAATACGATTTATCCATAACCTATAATTAATTGCAGTTAGCAGTAATATATATATATATATATATATATAACAGACGCTGAAGAACGTAAAAAAGGAATATGGAAAAGGATTGATACTGCAAGGAGCAGAAGTAAAACCCTACGCTGTAGTATTAAAGGAGTCAGAAGATGAATTGGTCAAAACTGCCTCTTGTGGCCGCTAGGATTCCACCGGGAGGCGTTGCAGAAATATTGTGCGTAAAAAATCGTTATTGATTAGAGAACTTGCGAGAACCCTCATTTCCCTGAGCACATCCGTTGGCTTTTTATCCCCTAGAGAGGCTTCATTCAACAATCGAGTAGCTTACGACTGTCACTTTCCTCCCTCAAATTGCTGTCTTAATAGTTTTTGAGATCGGAATACGGCGTTTCTGATAATGGTTTCTAAGTGTCTAAGGATCCCATTACGTAACGGTATTTGGTGATCTCTGGTGTTATTCTGCCCTTATTTGCAAAATCCAGATTGCGACGTCCTGTCGTCAGACCACGGCCACGCGTGCGGTTTCTGTTGCTGCGTAGTCCACCATGATAAAACAAAAATGTTGTGTTTACCTGTAGTTGTAACGTCAGGAGCAATCTCAATGCCGATTCTCTTGTAGAATGTTGTATGCCGTGAATCAGTATGTGATGTCAATATTATTCCACGTTAACACACAGCTAAAGCACTAGAGCGCCAGGCATAAAGTGAGAAACCAACAATCGAAGAAGCTATGACCTCGAAAAGCCCGCGTCCCCGTCACTCTGAGCTGGCTGTTCTTTTTGCGGTGTTGCATCGCTTGCTTTATGTTTGAAGGGCAGGGACGTCCCAACAAGTTCAATGTGGGCATTAATAGAGGGAAAACCAAAGTAATGGAGTTCAGTATGTGACAGTGAAATAATAAACGGTGTTAGCTTCGGTAGGGTTACTTTGAAGGAAGTTAAGGAATTCTGCTACTTGGGAGGCATAATAATTAGAGATTGTAGAAATATGGTAGACATAAAGAGGGATAGCACGGGCAAGAAAGGCTTTCCCAAAAAGAAAAAAATACTTACGGGTAATATAAGTGTGAATATTAGGAAATCATTGCTAAAAATTGTCGTATGGAGTGTGGCGTTATATGGGAGCGAAACGTGGACGGTAGGAGTTGCAGAAAGGAAAAGAATAGAAACCTTTGAAATGCATGATGAAAATCAGAATAGGTGAAGAACGAACAATATGAAATAAAAATTGAATTCAAACAAAAATAAACTCGTTAAATCGGACCTAATTAAGAAGGTATTGAATCAAAATTATACAAAACTCCTAATGACGCGAAAAATAGTATTAGGGAAAAAGCTGTGGAAATATTGAAACATTCTTGTAATAAAAAAACGCACCCACATCTGCACATTTTTCCTCTTCACGGAGGAAAAAACCTGAAGAAGGTATAAAAACATGCCGAAACGTTGTTAAGATTAAATTTATACAATAAAGTTGGTATAAGGTCATCAATTTGTTTAATTAATATGAAGGACGTTGACCAAGAGAAAGGATAGATTAATAGTCCACGTTTTAAGACCTGAGAGTCTTGTAAAACTAGCATTTGAGGGAAGTGTCTGGAAGGCAAAGGATGAAATACGCTAAGTAGATAAGGGGTTATATGGTAGTTATGCGGGAATAAAAGGCTTACGCATGATAGATTGTCATGGAGGGTTGCATCATACCAATCTTAGGACAGAATACCATAACAACAAAATACAAGCTCTATTATCTCGGTTTAATTAGTAGTTGAGATTAGCCGTTTTAAACGCGTCAAGGTTTGAGAAACTTAACACTAACTTCCGTCGAGGGTTAACTATGGCTTTCGCCATGTGGTCTGCACTCTTAAATAACTACAGTACAGAATTTAGTTTTTAAGTACATAAAGCATTTGGCCGGTGCGTCTAATGAAAGTTTGTGAAAAGTAACTGTATCAAATTAAACTAATTAAATGCAGTACCTTAAAGAATCTAATCAATTACATTTAGTTGAACTTGAAATTATTAATTAGAAATGTCTTTCTCTCAGCTTTTGTTAAACTTGATTCCTACTCGATGTAGCGATTTTCGCGGCAACCCCTACACTTTGATTTTGCTGTAACATTAACAATATTCCGTTATAAGAATACCATAGATATGGTTTCACGAAATGGAATAGCCTGGGTATGGCAGCTAGAGTTTTGGGAACATTCCTCCACTCAGCCGCTTCTCCGCCTGCCGTCGTTTATGGTTTAAATATCACAGGTTTTCTTCGACACTATGGAAAAGAAAGGAAACTAATAATAAATAAAATAAACTTCCTTAATGTAAAACTTTCTCCAGTAGTGAAACTAAGACCACGGATTTGCAATTTAATTACAATTATTCATAAGTAAACGTAGTCCGTAGTTTTGGAACCCATCTTATGATTCGGCGATCTAATAGACAACGAATATCGCGCGATTGAATCGTCTAAACATAATAGATAGAACATATATTTGAAAAAAAATGTATTAGAAGGCAAAGTAGAGGCGCATGGCGTTATTGAGAGATACACCATATACGTACCTGTTTCTCTGGATAAGAAGCACTTTCTGCAAGTACAGGATTAGTTTTTTCCAAGAATTGCCACTCCTTAAATCTCAGATAACAGTAACATATCTATCACTAATACTTGCGTTAGTGGAAAGGGAATGCTTCCATAAGTTGTCGCTATACATAAAACCGTCTGAAGTCATCTACGACATCATAGCTGCTTCGTAACATACCTCAGGAAATACTGTATACCCTTTTATGATAACAATAATTCCCAAGTCCTTTTAATCCTTTATAATCCGTAAATTTGTAAATAAAATCGAAGAAGAAAAATAAATAAATTATGACTATCTATCTTGTCGATTTAAGTACAACGACGAGATCATTCTACGTTACGTCAGCAAACATCCAAAACCAAACATTCAAGGACATGTAGGCTACATTTTAATAAGAAACGTTATTATAAATTACTGAAATTGTAAGACTTTCGTTTTACGACGTTGCGTTCCTCTTCAGATATATTAAATAATAAATTATATGGATGTACTCGACGCTCAAACATGTCGCTGAATTTAATCTATTAAATTTATTTCTGACTAATAGGCTGTTTAAGTTATTTTTCCCTTAATTGTGTTGCTATACCAACGCAATAGGAACTGATATATATATATATATATATATATTGGACAAAGGAATATGAAAACAACAGTTGCATAAAAATGCAATTCTCGGGTTTCAAAGCGAGTAAAAGTTTGTTTCCACAACGTTTCGACGTCTCGGCACCATAGTCTATCTGACGACGATAGCGGAATTGCATTTGAATCAAATTCACCGGGAAAGCCTTCTTTAACAGTTGAATGATTCCATTTTACTTTGCGTTCTAACTTTCGAAGTGGGAAAATACTCAAATATATTATTATAATAATTTTTATTCAGTGACAACAATTACAATATCAATATCTCCTGTACATACAATATAAATATATATTTTGCTTGGGATTCTGATTATTTAAATGACTCCAATCGATATCAAAAATATATATTCTGCACGAAAAATACGCGCGTAGTTGTTGAATTAATCAGTCCTTAGACTGGTCTGATGCAACTGTCCATGCTAACCTATTCTGCGCACAGCTTCTTATTTCTACATAACTATCACATCCCACGTCCTCCCTAATCTACATAGGGTATTCCATCCTTGGCCTCCCTATGCTGTTCTTACCCCACACACTTCCCTCCAATGCTAATTTTACAAGATCCTTATGTCTTAAAACGTGGCCTATTAATCTATCCCTTCTCTTGGTCAACGTCGTCCATATTGTTCGTTCTTCCCCTATTCTGATTTTCAGCATTCTTCTATAGCTCCACATTTCAAAGGCTTCTATTATTTTCCTTTCTGAGACTCCTACAGTCCATGTTTCGCAACCATATAACGTCACACTTCATACGAGCATTTTTAGCAATGCCGTAAGTTTTGGGTTAACAGGCTACCTTCGAACCCATGCAAATCTATCAATTAAAGAAAATAAATTGCCTGTAGTCGATTATTTTATTTTTATTTCTTTATTTAATATTTTTTTTCGAAATATTTGTATAAATTTTTGTTCCACAATCTCTGGAAAATGAAGAGAAAATTGATGTCATAGGAAGTGCGAGCTCCTTCCTCTTCCGGTATCCGACGCAGCGAGTGGTTCCGTTTCAATCACTAAAAAGATTAGTTTTGCACATAAGAAACAAACACAGCACTGTTTGCCTAATTTAAATGAACGGAAAAGAGCATCATTAATCACATGATAAATTTTAGGCAACGAAGAAGATAAGTTTGAGGAATCTAGTTTGACTATCAGGCAAGAAACAATGGCATGAAATTCCCGCGCGAATATGAATAAAGAGATTTTAGATCTCAAGTTCGTACAAGCATAAAGTACAGACCAGATATTTACTGGTAGCTTTCATCAACTTGTATCCATATATTCACCAGCTATAAGAAATTGGTAAGTGAATATCCTTCATACCCAGCATCTGGATTTTCGGATATCAATTTATAATTGTCGTAGGCTAATTGTAAAATTGTTCTTGCGACATTCTCTCAGGACAAATAATTGAAATTTAATAGATAATTAGACCTGTCACTTAACTAATAAAATTAAAAATTATAACAGTATTGGCCCGTTAGCAATATTATAAGTTGGTTTGATCTGAAATTTTGAAAGAATTAGCAAATACATATATTAACAATAGTTTCACAACAATTTTAGTAATTGTATTAGTTCGGGGGGTTCAATAAAAATTAAATAACCATTGATAGGATTCTGTGATATTGTATAAGTTGAAAATATATTGCTATACTCAAATTGGTTAATCAACACTGCAAAGAACACCGTAGCTACATCTCATTGTTAAATAAGAATACAAAGATACAGCACACTTCTACTAACCCTGTTTTCTTTTTAATTTAATGTAGCTGAATTTTTGGGTAGCATATTCTACAATGTTCTAGGCATGAAATATTATTTTTAACGGATCTGGTTTAAGATATAGTACTAATCCGTAGAGACTCATAAGAAATACGACAATAAGTTTATTACAGAAAAATTACAGACCATTGACCATTGAAATTAGATAATCAAAAATATAATGAAATAAAATACCCAGAAAAAATTGAATTAAAATTATAATTTAATTAAAAGGTCTACATGTTTCGTCGTCAGGCTTAAATTAAATTACAATTTTAAAATTCTTCATCTGGCCATTCTATTCATTCAATTTGAACTATGCAGACGTAAATAATTAAAATCCTCATGACGTTTCAACTACGAGTAGGTCTTTTCCTACAATGGGCACTATAATACTGTTAAATTACGAAACGTTATAATATTGCGATATATTTTTAATACATAGCACTGAAATGTTTGGATAGTTACTCGTCTGCACCTATTAGAAAACTGAAATTTTTTATATACAAAGAAATTAAAAATCATATTAATACAAAAAATATTTTATAGAATTAAATTAATGACCAATTCGCAGGTAAACCAGCTTCTTTAATTTATTCATACGTTTCGTTCACAAATTTGGAACTTCATCAAGTACAGACATACACAATCAAATTTCTTTTGATATTAAATTTTTGCTATGGTGCAAATACTTATAAATTACTCATAAATTAATCTGTGTAAACAGGTGTAATGCTTAAATTATATAATACAAACAGAGCTGAAATGTACGTACTTTATTATTTACTCTAACATGGCTGAACTACTGCAAGGAAGCTTGACAACACTGGCGACATCTGTTAGCGCTTATAAATTCCTTTGTTTCTGTATGCCTTAGAGACATCACTGTAATCAATTAATATATATTCTTCAGACTTTGGCCCAAATTTGCCGAAACTTTTTGTTCTATTTAGAACATAAGCTTTGCTCCCTATTTCTTTGAAATATGAAACTATTGGTCTTCTTTAAAAAAATAGTTCATAAGGTGTTTTCTTATTTGTAAATTGCGAGACACCTGTTCCACACATATCAAGCTGTCTAAGGCTAGGTTTACACGGGCAGTGATGACTGCCAGAAAACGAGGGGCAGTGATGTCAGTGGCGTGTCAGCATACGTCAGTGCTGCACTGACAACTGTCAATCCGTCGCTGACACGAGAGCACTGGCTCACTTTTCTTGGAGCGTGTCGACAGTATGTCAGTCATGACATTTCTAGGTGCTGCCATCATGGGAGGCCAGTTAGTGGCAGTTACGGTTGTCAATTATCGATTGTGAACGGTGAGGCAGGGTTGCGCAATGGTAAACAGTTTGTATTTTGAATTTTCAATACGGTGCAGTTTGGTATAGTGTGCGATTGGACTAAGTGAATCCTTGTTGTGAATAGCGGCTAGAATTTTGGTTCAGAAAGCATTTGGATAAAGTTCGTTTGTTGCACCTAATCGCCTATAAATTTTTAGGTTAACTTTCCAAAAATAATTATTGTCCAACCTCCAACGGCACAAACTTTAACTGGAAAAAAAATACGCAAAAGAATGATGTATAGCTATAAACATACTACTATCACATGTAATGAAAATTAATTCATTTCGTTTTGCTCAGTAATTAACAGCTTTAAGGGGAATAAAACAACAAGTAATAGAAACCGACCCAATTAAACACTGAAAACCAGCTTCAAAGTACAGGCGCTGTTTTTATTATTGCTTGATTTCTGCAGTAATAATATAAAGCAATATTACTAAACAGCTGTTTTCATTTTTATGTATCTATAGTACAGTAGCGTAATACTGAGTTTGACTTTTTCAGGAACCCTTCCTCGTTACGTCTATTCTATCACAAATACAAAGTGATTAGTTCCTGTTTATGGACATTATGCGTACGCGAAAAAGCAAAGGGGAAAAATATTCAACTTGATATAAACAATATATCGACACTATGCAACATCAACATTACAACCGGTCGTAGTTGCCAAAAAATAAGCATGCATCAGAGTTCTCTGCCCGTTCTGTAGTGAGGGCAGCACTTGCACAGAATTGTCAGTGAAGAAGTGGGCAGTTATCTGCCCAATATGTAAACATTAGGCAGTACACAGCCAACCCAACTTCGACGAACATCACTACCACTGTTGGTGTAAACCTAGCTTTAATCATCTCAGCCCGGAGACCAACTTCCAAATTTGCATATTCACATAGAGTTCTGTTTATGCATTCTGAGACACCATTTTGACTCGGGTTGTAGGGTACTGTCAACTGGTGAATAATTCCTTCTTCTTCAATAAAAATATTGAATTTTCCATTACAATACTCAGTACCATTATCCATACGAAATGTCTTTATTTTATTTCCAGTCTGTTTTTCAACTAATTGTTTGAACTTCACAAACTCTTCAATGACATGAATTTTTCTCTTCATAAAACACACATGTATATATCTGGAGAAATCATCAATAAAGGTTGCCATATATATACAACCTCCCGGTGATTCATAGGACCACATACATCAATCACTATTTATTAATTGCACTGCTTCTATTTTCTGACTGATTTGAAAAACTTTGTGAACATATATATTTCACATCTTTCAGTTTGGAATTTACACTCTTAAAAGTCATACCATGAACTGCATTCTTAGATTCATTTAACTGTCTAAAATTTAAATGGCACCTCCTATTATGTCACTTTACATTTTCACTGACTTCTTCAAGTTTATATGAATTAAGAGATTCTTTCAGTTCTGGTATATGACCACCCCTCTTTTCAGTTTCAAGAATAAGATGACTTTTCTTATTCTTTATTATGCTTTTTAAAAATAGCTGAATTTCCAAGATATGTAGTTGCATTTACAGAAAAAAATGTTTCCTTTTAGGCTTGGTACATACAACACATTTTGCATTTTTATAGTGGCTATACCATTTCGTGTGCAAGTTTCTAATTTTACAGTTCCTATGCCTTCAAATGTTCTGTTGTCTGAAAGGTGTAAATTTCCTTTCCTACATAATTTCAATGTTTGAAATTTGGACTTATTATTTACCATGTGTGAAGGCGCTCCACAATCACTCATTCTCTTTCCACTCATCACTTATTTTTGCCAAAATTTCTATTGCTGCAGTGCTTTCAAATTATTCTGACTTCCTGTGTTTTCTTTTGTAACAGTCTATAGTTTTATGCCCCTTTACCGCACAGAAATTGCATTTAAAAGAGAAAGGTTTCTTTGATTTATTTTCAGTCTTCCATTCTTTTCCAGATTTAGGTATTACAGGCACTATATTTTTGTATACTTGTTACGGCAGTACACTGATCTTCTGCAATAGAAACTTAAGTTCTTTTTTCCTTAATCCTGTCAGTGATACAATATTTACATACAGTGTTGAAGATAAAGGAATACAATAATCACTGGCTTCTAAGCAAATAGAACAATTTTTCATAAATTTGTTTATTTTTACTTTTATTATTATTTAATTAAATTGTCATTTTTTGATTAACATGTTCCTTTTATAATTTTTTTTTAAATTAAAGTTTTTTGTGTTCTTCTACGACGGCAAAAAAGCCTAAGTTTATAACTGCTAGAATCAATTAATCTTTGTTTCAGATATATGAACTGACAGCATGGAAAGGAACACCAAAAGTTCAGTCAGAATAAATCTTCATTCAGAAGACTCGGGCGTAAAATTTCTTGAAATAAATTCACAGCAAAGGAAAAAGAAATGTATGTGTGGCAGAAAAATGTTAAGTAAATATAAAACCAAATTAATACTTAAGGAACTTAAGAAATATACTGAAAGTAAAGAATACGATCCCTATTTCTCAGAGAAGCGAGTAAGGAATATCAGTAGAAAAACATTCAAGCAAAATACCATAAATGAAGAATGTTTCTTGGACGTGAGTTTGAAACAATCATATTCGTCTCTATATTTTCCCAGAAATAATTTGACGGGAATCAAAAGAAGTGTCCCACAGGAACAGGGAAACATAAATGCATGGGATGCCAGTAATATTGATTTAATTTGTCCGCAGAACTGTAAGAGAAAATCATCTCCAGAATTGAAATCATCTATGCTTAGTTTTATTGAGCCAACAGATGATGGAACACACAAATCATGTTCAGTGCCACGTGGAGAAAATGATTATAATTGGCCAATGAATAATTCTTTATGGAAGTATTTAAATTCGGACCTACGCCGTTCTCTAGAAAATCATTCCTACGATACTCAAGAGAAGCTAAAAGAAACACAGCAGACAATAAATAAAACATCATCGGAAGTGAATAGTTCTTTATTGCATCCAGCATTTCCTGAGAATAATATTCCTTTGTCTTGCACAAACACCTCAGCAGCGTTGTCTACACTAAAAGTACATACACAAAAGGTGTCTGGCGTAGCTGAGACTGAAACGGCAATAGAATCTTGCAGCCCTGACAAATCAATCCAATTGCTGCTGTCCCCTTCAAAAGCTGCATTTTTTAATGCAACAAGAAATAAAAAAATTGTAAACAGACGAGTCCATCGGTCAGATTTTGGAGTTTATGATAATACAGTTTCCAACTTCAGATATTTAAGCAGCAGAAATATGACTATTTACGTCAATATACCTGCCATTAAAAAATTGTACTTCAGAAAATCAAATTTGGGTCTATTCTTACGAAACACACTCATTTCATCGCCGATTCTTTGTAAATGGAACGAATTGTTAGAACCATCTGGAATGAGTTCCAAACCAGAAAAATCTTTCAAGTGTAAAATTTCATTAATTAGAAATACCATGCAAAATTGTGCATTACTTCATACTCCGTGTGTACAAGTAAATGCTTCAAATGAGAATGATGAGCAGAGGCATGTCGATCAAGGGCTGTTTAAATATAATGAAATATGTGGTTATAGACCTTTGAAAGAAATTTGTTACAAAGAAAAATCTTTTGAAGATTCTGATTTAAGTAATACTTTACAAAATAATGATCAACTTTTAACTATCGGAAAAGAAAAACACTCAAGAGCACGTGGGAATGTGGTACTTGATGGCAGTAATCCAAAATTTAATTATAATAAATTGTTTTCTGATGACGAGGAAGATATTCAGAATGGAAAAAGATTTAGTAGGATTTGCAAGAAAGCAAATACTTTTAAGGACGCAAATAACGTACCTAAAAGATTAAGACAACCAAAAATAAAAATTAAGGGGGATCGTGAAAGATCTATTCGCGAAAAATCAATATTCCCAAGTTTACCGAGGAAAATACAAAGTAAGGATGCTGATGCTAGGCTCACGTCACAAAACAAAACACGAACTTGCGAGAATTTTGCGTACAGTCGTGGCGTTAGTAAGGAACGTCCTAGATCTTTTACAATAGGTAACAAGGTTTGGAAACATGCCTTCAAGTCTGCCGAAGAAGCAATCGTCAAGTCAAATGGAAAGCGTAAATTATGTAAGCCAGAAGCGTGGGTGACGGACAGATTATATCGTTTCTTGCTCCCGAAATTTGAAAATAAATTTAGCTCGTTTAATTTCGTTCAGGAATGTGAGAATATGGTTCAAGACTTGTGCAAAAATATTCGTTCAACCCTGCATACAAAAAACGACCAGTCAATCTACATTGAACGCGTCGTGAAACAACTGTACGATGTTGGCATCATAAAGTCGGTAATGGACTTTCTTTGTTTCAGTAAAGACTACTTACCTCCCATATTTGAAACTATTGTAACTCAGCAACTAGTTCACCAACAAACTCGTAGAGACTTGTTTGCAGACATTGATTTGTGAAAATATATTTGGATGATCTAATTGCCTTCTAAACCTTCATTTCATCTGAAGAAAATATTAAGTATGAGATTTATTATATGAAGACAAAAATCCCAATCTTCGTACTTAGAAAAAATATTCTTGAAAATACCTTTGTTGAACCCACATATTATAGATTCTGTTACAATGTACTTGGATTTCAATTCGCTTTAATTTAATTGCTAGATATGTATAAGTATTGCACTTTTAAAAAGGCATTGTCTAGATTTGATATTACATTTTAATGTGTCGATCTGAAATTGTATGATTTTATGTACTAAGAAAATGTAATCCTTAGACCGCAAATATACATTTCGTCAAGTTTATTTTATTCTCAAATGTCCTAATCTTGTTTTATAGCACGTTAATAATGGGGGAGGATGATTTTCTGATTGAGTGGAATACCATTTCCACTTCTCACAGAAATCCAAAAATGATTTGAAATTAAATGAATTATGAGTAGTTCGTATCAAGGTCGAGAAATAGTCGGGCTGTGACATCAGGTAATTCAATTCATTAACTGAGAGATTTTACTTGTCAAATCAGTCTTCAAAGTACATAGGTGACAAACATGAGTGGAAGCATGTAACGTTCCAATGCCCTGGAAAATGCCATTTAATTTAAATCTACTACCAAATGCTATATTCATTGTCCTTGCTTCCCATGTAAAGTAGATCACAATCGCATCGTTTTTCTAATACAGGGGGTTTCAATAAAGGAGGGTCTATGTTGAAATGGAATAAAAACAAGCTGTGTGTGATGTATTAACAGCATTCTTTTTTTATTTTATGGATACCATTATGTATGCAATATAACATCTTTCAAATATCCTTCGAGACTTCTCACGGTGATTTTTGTTCGTATTGCTTAAGACACGTGAAACCCATGCATGTAATTTTTTCACCTTAACCAATGAATACAAATTGCGCACAATGAATGTGTGGCCGCGTTCCATAATTCGTGCCAATACCAGCGTTGTTTGGCCAGGATTATTGTGAACCATCTGTTTCAGTCAGTGTTCATCAAAAATAGAAGGTCTTCCAGAACCTGGTACATCACATAAGTCGAATTCTTCTTCTAGGAAACGCGAAAACCATTTCAGAACCGTCCCCTCATCAAATGCTTCACTCCCGTACACAACACAAATTATTTTCCTGGCTTCTGCATCACTAGATCCTAGAGAAAACTTGAAGAGTAAAATATATCTGAAGTTAATAATCTATTAACCAACCGGGTGAGGTCAGAGTTTGAACACAACGTTTTGGCGAAATTAATATCCGCTGTAATCAGATGCACAGTACATGGCGGCGAATATGAATTTCCCTGAAACGTTGTGTTCAAATGCTGACTTCACCCGGATGATTAATCGAGAATCTTTATTAAGTCATTACATCAGGAAAGTATACGTTATTTGATCAATTTTTCTCTACTCGACACTCCGTGCTGATTAACCATGAAAATAGTCGAAACAAGCAGATAATTACAAGCTCATAAAACAAATGATTCACAATGCAGTGGTGCCAAGTCAATGAAGAACGGCGCAGACTTATGCACCGACCCAATACATTATCAGTAAGTAGTTCACACCCTGAATCTCCAGAGAGTAGGATGGAGTTACCTCTGGATGTTTTGAAGTATAGAAAACACTAAAAGGAATCAACTCACACTGATCATTCCTCAATTATAAGACCAATGATTAATGTATACATTTGCATTTATACAATAAAGTTATTTATAATCACTTATAGAATACTATTACGTATACTTATAAATATATATTGCAGTTGACTTCCAGATAAATGTAATTAGCACTGGCTCAGTTTGTGGTAGGGCTAAAGTTGTGACAGGACAGATTGGTTTATGGTAAAGAGAAATGTAAGTGGAATGAGTAATTTTGAGAAGCAGAGCAACTAAAGCACAAGTTGACAAGAAAAGTAGGGAGACCTCTGGTGTGGGTGATCGAGGCAAGAGTAGAAATTTGGACCCGTGAAAACATATTTTGTCTTATCAATCTGAAAGGGCCTGCATAAATGATGGATTCATCAATTGCCCACCAGCTCCATAGAAAGTAATTTGTGAACAAAACAGAAAAGAAATTTTCAAACACAAGGCATTGTTCATGTATAAATTTAATGCTAAAGATAATAGACATATGCTGGCGCTATTTCTTAATGTAAATATACAATTAAAAGATTTATTGTCATGTGTTATTTAATTCTTGTGATAGTTACTAGCAGAATTTTCAAACGAAAAACATTTTTTAGCTCTTCTACAGTTCTCTCTCTCTGAGATGTTAGACTACAGAAGAATAAATTAATATTTCAAAGTCAGCTAACATTTAATTTGACAGTCTGTAAGAGGAAGATGATTTGAAAATTAAAATTGAATAGATAAGATGTATTTTATATACAAAATAAACAAAAAATATTTCCATAAAATTATTACATTGAACATGATTTTTTGTTAATTATCAATATATTGCATCCTATTTTTACAGGCACAGAATAATGTATTCTAAGAAGTAAATAAATAAGTTACACTTAGAAGTGCTATTGAAAATACTGACCTAATTAAATATTAAAATTGGTTTCATCAGGTAGTTTCGCAGGCACAAATTGGGTACCTGTTTCAAGGTATGGTAATCTTCATCATGTTTGTTTCAATAAAAAGAACAAAAAAGGTGCAGTTGGCCATCAAAATACTGTTCTTCCAATGGTTGTAATGTAATAACTTTCAAAAAACAAATTCCTTCAAATAAGTTATTTTATTTTCATGGTGCATATATTTCAATGCAATTGTGTAATGTGCTGTTAATTAAAGTAGCAGTTATTTTCAGAATTTTCTATATTTTTAACTTTATGAGCACCTATCTCTCTCTGTTGGTGCAGGAACGGCGCTGCGGGAGTTTTCTCGTAGACGCTTCTGCCTAGAGTGACTGCGGGGCTTACCTGATCATGTCGGGGATGCCTCGCACTCTCTCTGGGTATTTTTTTTATCAAAGTTCTCATATGCCGAGACACCTTCACCTATTTTAGGAGGTATATGTACTGGGGTCAAAGACCTTGGGCATATGGCAAGAGTTGTCCGCTGATCCCATTGGATCAGTCAGCCAATTGCCCCCTGAAATTGGTGGAGACACGGAGAAGGGAATGCTGCGTCCCCACAGCAAACTCGTCTCCCGTCATTCGGAAGGGCGTGAGAATAGTACCCAATGCCCGACCTACCTGATGCAGGTTTTCTAGGGTTTTCCCTCCATCTCTTTAGGTGAAACACCACCGGGTAGGATCCTTAAACCATAGCCCGGGGGCCCTAGTTAACCCTTGGCTACCTTGCTCTACCTTCCGCATCCCCCCCTTTTCAATTCCCTTCCTATGCTATTAAAGGGGAGTTGCCTGTTTCAGGATCACCCTCATGTAGCCTGTTACCCAAAAAATAAAAAAATCTCTCTCTGCCATAACTTTAGAACTTTTATATCCATGATTTTTATAAATATGTGGCATATCCATGACAGAAAAAAAGTTGTAATGATTGTTAGAATTAAAACCCTTTAAGCCATATCAACTCACATTTGTAAGGGTGAAATGAAAAGAGTGGGAAAATATAGGAAATACATTTGCTATTGTAAAAACAAAACTGATTATAATATCCATTAAACTCAATAATTCATTTTATTCACCAAGATTCCAATTATTTTACTAAAAATGTTTTGAATTGTGTACAACAAAGTGGCACACACAATTTCTTCACCAACAAAACATTCTTCTCCTTTAACCAATTTTTAGGTTATTGGCCAAAATAGTAATAGGAGGTGAAATTTTGAGAACTATTTCAATGTACAATATTTATAATTTTTAAGCTAATTATGCAAACAATCCAATGAGATTGTATAAGCCAGTCCATTGCTTTATGATTGTCTTAGATCCAGCACCAAAACACTTGGCTTATTCATATGCATAACAATATGCAGAATATTTGTCTACTCATTCATATAAGGTGCCTACCATCTCAGCCATTTCTTCAAGCATACAGTGATTACCTGTTTAATAATAATAATAATAATAATAATCATATTCCATAGATCCTGTAAAGAAGCTAAGCTTCAAGGATGTGGAATGGGTCAGGGTGTACATTTATTACATTATTTTATTGTATAAAAGAAAAATATACTTATAGCAAATTTTTGTATTATAAACTATTATAAATTACTCTTCTCCGATTCTTCTATAAATTCCTTTATTGAATAGAAGGAGTGGCTAAGTAAAAATGAGCGTAATTCAGTGTTAAATTTACCTTGATTATCGGACATCTGTTTAATTCTGTGCGGCAGTCTGTTGAAGATGGATATCCCTGAATAATGCACACCTTTCTGTGCAATTGACAATGTTTTACATTTTTTATACAGATTATTTTTGTTCCTTGTAGTGAAGGGATGAATATCAGAATTATTCAAAAATAAGTGCCTATTTGTGATTAAAAATAACATCAATGAATAAATGTATTGGCACGTCAAAGTGAAAATACCTAACTTTTAGAACAGAGTTCTGCAAGAAGTTCGTGAGGAAACCTGACATATTGCTCTAATAACACGTTTTTGACTAATAAAAATCTTATCTATGCCTACTGAGTTGCCCCAAAATATAATACCATATGATAAAATAGAATGAAAATATGCTAAGTATACTAATTTTCTTGTTTTTAAATCACTGAAGGTGGACATTGTTCTGACAGCATATGTAGCTGAGCTGAGTTTCTTAAGTAATTGATTAATGTGATTAGTCCAATTTAATTTATTATTTACTAAGAGACCTAAGAATTTAACAGAGGAAGTTTCATTTACATTTTTGCTGTCATATTTAAGTGTTATAGATTGTAAAGTTGTGTTGAGTGTGTGAAATTGCATGAAATGTGTTTTGTCACAGTTATTTGTTAGTCCGTTCGCATTAAACCATGTTAGCAGGTTACTTAAATTATTGTTACTTGCCTCTTCTAGTGTGTCTTTGTTACTTTTTACTATTACACTAGTATCATCTGCAAAGAGGATAGCTTTAGAAGTTGAATCTATGGTATTAGGAAGATCATTTATATATATATATGGAATAATAATGGCCCTAATACTGATCCCTGTGGGACCCCAGTTTTAATAATTCCCCAATCTGATTTATGTATTTCACCTGTGCACGAGTCTTTTAATACTACTCTTTGCATTCTATTTTGTAAGTATGAATTAAACCAAGAAAATGAAGTTCCTGTTATTCCATAGTACCTCAGTTTTTCTAGCAATATGCTATGGTCTACACAATCAAAAGCTTTACTTAAGTCACAGAATATGACCTAATGGGCGATTTTTTTTATTTAATTCTTCTATTATGTCGTCTAAAAGAGTAAAGATCGCTTTCTCGGTTGAATATCCTTTTCTAAACCCAAACTGTGAATCGGTGAGTAAATTATGTTTGTTCAGATGTTTTATAACTCTGTTGTATACTACTCTTTCAAAAAATTTTGATAATACTGGCAACAGTGATATGGGGCAATAATTTGATATATCTTCTTTATTCCCCTGTTTGTACAGTGGAGTGATTAAAGCACATTTGAGCTTATCTGGGAAGACTCCAGAAAGAAGTGAATGATTACAAATGTAACTAATTACTGAACTAATGCTACCTGTTATTTGTTTGAGTATAATACTTGAGATACCATCGTGCCCTGATGAATGTTTATTTTTTAGAGTGTTTATTATTTTTTTAATTTCGGTTGGAGTTGTCAAAGAAAAGTTCAAATTACTTTCCTGGACTGGATAGTTTTCTTTCAAAAGTTGTAAGGCATTTTCCATTGATTTATTTGTATTCATCCCGATTTTCTTTGCAATGGTTAAAAAGTGATCATTAAATTTATTTGTACATTCATCTGTTTTGAATTAACTGTGGCTGTGTCAGTTCTTTATTTGTTTCTTTTTTAATTATTTTCCAAATAGTTTTAATCTTATTAACAGAATTTTCTACTGATTTCTTAATATGCACACAATTCAAATAACTTTATAAAACACATTAATTATTTTGCATCAGTATTCATAGTCATATTTAAGTGAATTTACTTCTGTATAAATTATATCTGGGCAGCTATTACCTATTGAAAAGAAGTTGTTTCATCACTACACAATGCATTTCTTTATCCGTTTCTATGACTTTTTTTTTTTGGGGTGATCCTGAAACAGGCAACTCCCCTTTAATAGCATATGGAGTGAAATAAATGATAAGGGGGATGCAGAAGGTAGAGCAAGGTAGCCAAAGGTCAACTAGGGCCCCTGAGCTTCAGTTAGAGAGATGCAAGGAAAATCCTAGAAAACCTGCATCAGGTAAGTCAGGCATACTTTTTTGGGGGGGGTTAACAGGTTGATGGTGATATATTTAGATGAGTATTTTCCCAAAACCTTAAGAGACAAAATCTAATTTTAGTTACTCATATCCACATTTCGTGTATCCAATGAGATGCCAAAAATATTTTAATGGATATTAAATAAAAATTTGTTTAATTAGTTGTTTTAGTATTTTGCAATTGAATGCATCTATGGGAGTTTCAATAAATTACTTTGAATCCCACATCTTCCTGTTGAAATACATTTATGAGTTTATTTCATTGTCTGATACATAAATTTCAATTCTTTGACTTGTATTTCATATAATTCAAATTATAGTTTATCATCATGCTTATTTTCAGGTAATTTGGCATTTTGGTTGTATTTATTTGATGAAATCTGTATTTCTTTATTCTGAAAATATTAATTGCATCTGGTTAACAGCCTCTAAGACATCCGCATTACCTCCGTATTTATGTGTAATAACAAATCAAATATGTAATTTGTTTGTATAATATAATTTAAATGATTGATTGCAGACAATATATGGAGCTACTGCTATTAAACAATTAATTTCCATCTAACTCTTCAACAATAAACACAAAAATTACTTATGAACTGGAAAATCATTATTATAAATACTACTTTGTAGCAGCTATTTGGAGTGAAGATTCCGTTACAATTTTAAAGTGGTAGATTCTTAATAATGTAGCTGTTCCTTGGTTTTTTCTGTTCAAGAATGGACCGCCTCAATAGTGATTGCCCTTTTAAAACAGTCTTCTATAGTCGGATCACCTTCCAATGGTATAACGTTGACATTGACTCCAATAGCCAATTGGTCTCACACGTTGTTCTTGAATATCTGAAAATTTTCTATGTCTGGCAAGGCTTTTCAGCTCAGCAAGATAGTTTTGACATTTTCCTCTGGCTTTTGATGTCTTCTCATAAATGCACACCACCAAACCAATACAAATGGTTTCGGTAGGAAATGGTTAATTGATTTCTTAAGATGTGCACAAATGAAGAATCTGTAAGCTTCGTAGGTGCACACAGTTCTAATATGTACGCATCCGCGTTACAAGAGCTATGAAGAATGGCTTTCTTCCGTGCATCATCAGTAATTTGATTAACTGAGAAAAAGAGCTCTATCCGTTTGAGATGAAATTCTTAACTTACTTCATCATAAAAACTTGGTACCTAACGAAACGTGGGACCTCCATCTTTAATGCACTCTCACAAAGAATTAATCAGTTGTCCACTAACCAAAGTCAATTTAAAGCAGAGTTATCTGCATTTCTGCTTAGCCACTCCTCCTATTCAGTAAAAGAAAATTGTACAGCTCAGATTCTTATACAGATATAAGACATCCTGACTCATTCTACATACTTGAAGCTAAGATTCTCTACAGAACCTATGAAATAAGATATTATTATTGAGCAATTATCCTTATATCATACTTCCATTGAAAGTAAACTAAAACAAAAGAGATGTATTGTTGTTACACATTAATCTCTTTGTACATTATATAACAATGACATTGGATGTAGTGTTCTCGGGATTCCATCCGGGTATCGACGTTTGTTTCTACAATGTTTCAATGACTGGCACGGCCATCTTCTTCAGGTGAAGTATCGTGATTGTCAAATTGCGTCTCGTACATATGGTAGACCCGTTGTCTGAATCCTTCTTATTGGCTCTGGTCTGTAGGTGGTAGGGGTGCGCTTGGACTGGTATCCCCACTCCACTCACTCTTCAGACTGGTAATCCCACTCTTTGGATCGATTCCATAATTTGCCTTAATATCAAGGATCCCAGGCTGTCCGGCTTTGTACCTGTCCTGTGTAACGTGGGCAAGACAGGGTCCCAGGCTTTACTAAGCTGGAAACCGTTGTCTTTATTTATCAATTTGGAGTGGGAAGTCCAGATAGCCACCACTTCCATGAGGATACTATCCCAGAAATTGTTGACTGGGATAAAGATGGTGTTTGGATTTCCCCACCAATTGTCTCAACTTCTTACTTAGCTACTTAGCCAACTAGTATGTAGCAGAATTAATGGCACTGACAATGGGCCTGAGTGGAACGGACTCCTTTTGTATTTTTGGTAGGCCATAGATCCGTGAAGGAGCAAATGCCCTTGGTCCAAGTAGTCTCATCATTTGTCGGGATCTCTGACATACGAATGAGCTCATTCGTTCTCCATACCACTGTGGGTGTTGGATCACGTGCGATCTTCTTGTAGTTGGGGTCCCTCAGTAACTCATTCATCTTCTTGTGGTAGGTACTGGACAGCAGAATTACGGTTGCGTTCCCTTTGTCGGCTGGTAAAACCACAATGTCTTCACAATTCCATAATTCTCTCAGAGCGAGAAGTTCCTCATGTCTCATATTAGGTTTCGGTGTTTTTGCTCTGCTTAAAATGCAACAGGTTTCCCTTCAAATCTCTTCAGCTACCTCTGCTGGAAGACCCCAAATAACTCCTTCTATAATGCAAATAATTTGTTTGATTGGTGGTGATGCATTAGCCAGAACAAAGTTGAGACCCTTAGGGAGGACCAAAATCGAAGCTGCATCAAGGGTAATGTTCAAAAGGTTAATAACAGTCCTGAGGTCAGTTTGACCCATGTCGGTGTGCTTCTTTCCTTCCAGTTTCTCAAACTTCTTTGCTTGCTTATTGGTGGCTTGTCTGAGACACATTTATGCCTGTGCTGTGTTATCAACCAGTTCCCAGATGTCAGTTGAGAATAAGTTTGTCAGCAGTAGATGTTCAGACAAAAGTTTATCCCACGAACACTACATCCAACTACTTCACAAGGGAAAAAAACTTCAACAATGACATTATCAAAATAATTAAAATAAGTGGTCTGGAAAGGAAGGTGTCATAAAGCGGGGGTGGCTTATTTGAAACTAAAACTCTGTGCCACCAATGAGGATAATCTGATGATTTTCATAGGTAACAGACTCCTGAGAAAGGTGTCTAATGGCTCTGAAAATTTGAAGATTTTCACCCTATCCTAAATAGAGCTTGAATTTCCAGTGAGCCAGCACATTACCCCATTTACTCTCCACACAACTTGTTTTAAATTTATCTAAGGAGTGAACATAAAGCAACCAAACTGGTAGTGGGAGCCTGCTGTAACTACTGAGCACATTAAAAATCAAATTGTCAGATCTCACATTTTGCTCTGTCAATTGGCAAGCTACAGCCCCTGAAGTGAGCATGTACACGATCTGTTTGTTGGATTAATGCCAAATTGACAATGAAAGAGCTTGAAAGGCAACGTATGATTTTTTTTTCATATTTGACAAACTTTTACAGAAACATTTTAATTGTTCAGCCAAGGCCACTTGGAGTACTATATGAGTTGGCACAAATGAGTCATCTAATATCAAGGTGGTGTTGGTTGTGTTTCTGGACTGCAAAGGAATTGCCCCATTAGGAATTTGTACCACTGGTCAACAAGGAAGTCTATTATTGAGCAGCTGCAATGCTCGGTCTGAAGAAGAAAGCTTGGGCTCTCAAAAATTCAGATTTTTATACATCCCTGCCAACCAACAGGTCCACCTCTATGACAGACGAGATAAACATTGAAGAAAGAAATGCAGTATGGGCACAACCGTTGCCTCAGTGATCTGTTAACATGGGTCTGTATTGAAGTACTCTAGTGTACATATGTCTGAGCATTGTGAAGTCTACCAGCAGTTGTGTGTGCACTTTCATATGTTAACAATGAAAGTGTACTACTTCACAAGCGATAAAACAAATCTGACTTTCTGTAAAGGGTTTACAAACATTAGCAGTCTGTTAGCCACTGCCCTCTATGTGAAAAAATATACAGGTCACACAGTGCCATCAGTTCAGTCATCATTTTCAGTGTATACAAGGACACAGATTCTCCAACACCCCACAAGGTGAACAGTGGTCTCAGTCAGTCCACACACCTCAGATGGAAGAGCATGTGCTACATTTACTGGTCAAAAGACCTGGACCCAATGTGAGTGGTGATTGGCAGCAGCGTAGAGTCAATTTAATTCTTCTACAATGAATAACTCAAATAAATACTTATAACATTTATTATATTTCCTAAAATATATACTGCAATGAAAGTATACAATTGGCTCAAATCAGCGAGTGAATATACAAGCCACACTGCTAGCTTAGAATAGACTCTCTCTGTCAGCGATCAATCACATGCTACGTTTATCGTCAAAGAGCTACCCCACTAGCGAACCTGCCAGAAAGCATTAGTCAACCTCTTGCCTGGGCAGTACTACATGAACAATTGCTGTATCAATACCATCTTCAGTGCCACACCCTGGCATGAAGGCCAGAAGACTACCAGAACAGATTGCAGTTCTGTCAATGACTCTTGCAGAATTCTGTTGCAGATCCACTGCTTTAGCTGAAAATTTTATTTACTGATGAGGTGGAGTTCAGAAGAGATGGCATTGTGAACTTTCATAACCAACATGTATGACCTGATGAAAATCCCTATGCAGTTGCAGAAGGAGGTCACCAACAATGTTTTTCTATTTTTATATTCTTTGTGATAAATTACTAGGCCCATACATCTACTCAAAGATTAAATGAAACTCAATAAATAAAAAGACTCCCTATAAGTCAGCATATAAATTTATTGCTACTTATTTGAAAGCAATGTTTCGTTTCCTTTTTGAGACTTCCTCAGGTGTAAAATTTAGCAATTCATCATATTTACTCCTTGACTCCCTCAACTGTAAAGATTATTAAATGCACATGTGAAGAATTTAGTGTCGCGGACCATCTCCAGCAAAGGTTACAGATGAAATGGCCTGAGGAAGTCTCCAAAAGGAGACTAAACGTCGCTTTTGAATAAATAGTGATAAATTTATATGCGGACTTATCGGCCATCCTTTTATTTACTGTAAATTTTCAAGTCAGAAAACTATGTTGTAATTAAATGAAACTCATTATCATAAATTTCTTGTTAATCTATTGCCTATTTTGTTGGAGGATGTGCCATGTCAGAAAAGACTACAGATGTGGTATACGCACAATGGCACACCAGCACATTTCCTTCACAATGTGTGTGAACATCTGACACTGACATTTCAGGACAACAGGATTGGTCACAGATGCTCTACACATTGGCTTCACTAGTCCCATATTTTTGGTTATGGGGACACTTGACAGCTGCTTATGCTAACCAATGGTGTCCAAACACTACAGGACCACATCTTTGCAGAGTGCAATTAATACAATTGGGTATATTTAAAAGAAAAGGAGCTGCTGGTTGTCACTCGGAATGCTCTTCCTTTTTCTGACAAAGAGGCGGTTGTCTTTGAAAATTCATCATGGTGTTTGCCAGCTTTACTCTTCAGGCAAACCACCACCTTCCTATTTCTCTTTCCTTTCCTTATTAATTGTTATATACAAAGGTTGTAAAGCATTTAATAGGATAGGAAAATTGCTAAATTCAAAAACACCACTTGTTTGATATTACATCACATTTACTTAATAAGGTTTAAATTTATTTAATGCAAATGAAACATGAATGTTAATAACTTTCCTGCACTACAGAATTAATGTTCTTCAAATTTAAGATGGAACTTGTGTGGTTTAATATCTGTTATATATTTAGTTATTAACCATTATTTTAATGCATCTTCTGTGTTCAATTAACGATACAATGAAGTACACACGGAGACTTCGGTTCTAATTAAAAGATCCTTACACTGTATTCTTTCTGGATATATCTGTAGTATGATTGGTACAATGTGACTAATATTCATTCATATCACAAGTTTTCCAATCAAAATATGGTTACTAATAAATCTAATAAAATTTGTGTTTACAACATAAAATTAACCGGAGGCACTACTACAAGCATTAGAAAAACTGTGACAATGAAAATATACATTTCCTGTAATAAACAGACTAGTATATTAAACCATTTACACATTTTTGCATATAACTATGCAGACAGACATAACAATAACTAAATTGATAACAATCTGAAATAATTAAAACATAAAACGTCTAAAAATAAATAACACCAATTTGTCAGAAAACAATTAATAAATAACTTTCGATGAACAGAGGTTGTTCATCCTTAAATTTGGAACCTTGTCATGTGTGATTTTAAAGGAAACAAGAGATGATGAACTCACTGCACAAGAAAAGCAGCCGATTAGATTAATTTAAAATCACTCCGAAAGTTAAGGAATGCAACATACTGTTATTACTATCCATTAAAAATTAACTTATTTTCCTGTCAAACTGCTTATTTATTTCCAAACAACCAGATATTGTAACTACTACCATAAAATGTCTATGTTAAAAGTTATATAAAGTAGTGACAAAAAATAACTGATAACGCACAATATTTCTGTAACCCTTTTAGCATTTGTCAGGTGATTGTAAAACACAATAAAAACCTTTGGAGTTTGCTATCTGGTTTATGTGGTGTCATTCTTGAGTTTTTAAATCACCTGATGATGGAACAAGGATTGCAGAAATATTTGTCTGTAATTTGGTTACTTTTTTATATAATCTGATATATTAATATAATATTTCTCAATTAAAAAAGTTATTCATTAATTTATATATTTATAAGAAAATTAACAAACAGTAAATAGTTTTAAGACAAATATAGCAACTTACAATGAATTTTTTTCCCCAAGAATTTATTTGATGTAGTGCATGTCAAAGTTGTTAATAATACTTCAACAAGTAGTATACTCACATTGCAAAAAAGCACGTTTTTTTCCCTAAATATCTCAACAATTGTAGGTAACAAAGCCTGTCTTTAAAATCAGAAATAATAATCATTCCAATAAAACTTTGTCGAAATGCTATTCATTACTTTTAATTCAAAATAAACAAAATATTCAAGTATGGCACAGCTATAATGTAATTATACATTTTTTTTTGTATTTATACACTTCACTTTTAACTGTTCACTATATGCCACCATCACACTTAATTCGTAAATGCACATATCATCAGTTTGGTTCACAGTCTACAAAAATAAAACTACACATTTCTCAAGGTAAAATTATGTAAGCAAAATGTTAATTTTTATTATATGGATCCACATTATCTTGTGTTTTAATAAATTATTAAATGTGAGGTTGTTCACCCATTGTCAGATATGTACTTTTTAGTTGTTTAATGGTTACATTGAAATTTAAACAATAGACACATACTTCAACACAAATTGACAAAAAAATTATTTTGGAAGAAGTTTCTTGTGAACTTCCCTGTGGTGTAAATATTACATTCATAATTTTGCAGGTACTGTTTACTTTGATTACTGCGAACAAGTCTCCACTAATGACAATTACACGTAGTGTATTTAGTTTATGCTTAATTTACAAAGTAATTTTATAACAAGTCTCTTATTCTTTGGCAAAATTAATGTGAAAATATTGTGATATAATAAGCATTGATCGAAACTAACTTTTTATAGGTGTAAATACTATCATCACAGATCGATTCATTGGGAGGAACTACATACTCTTTCCAAAAAATACATTTTTATCCATTGCTTTCACCATGTTTGAGTAAGGTCAGTTCCATACAATCCATTGCCAAGCAGCCTTGGTCAGATGTCCCTACCTTCACAGTATAAGAATTAGCCATCATCAAAGAAGCTAAAAAGTAGCGAGGAACATCCTCTTGCACCTTTTCAATAACAATATCATTGAAAGATACAGTAGAATTGGCTGATTTGGCAAAAGCTTTAAGAATTTGTGAACTGTATTCTTTGAGGTTACACTGATGTCTTTTTTCTGAATTTAATAACTTGTCTTTAATAGACTCATGCCATTTACTTATCCTTTCAGTCATGTGTGGATCTTCTTGTCTACTATGTGAAGAGTTGTTGAAATAGTTTTTAGAAAATTCTTCAAAAGTAGGACTCTGAGCCCTTGACAAAGACTCTATTGAACTGCCAGTAGAATGATTACATACAGTACCTTCATTTAAATCTGTTCCGTTAACACATACAGAACCTGAAGCACTACCACATTCCATATTATCATCTTCGGTTACCTCACTACAGTCATTCCTCAAGTCAGAAAATGAACTTTCAGTATCAAATCCATAAAATTCACCACAGAATTCTGTAGCTAAATCTTCGGAAATTTTAACAATTTCCTCAGTCTCTGAATTAAAAAATGGCTCAAGACTCTTGCCATGTTTTCTCTTATCTGTGTAATACTCAACAAAACTAAAAAATGTTCTGTTTTTCTTGCATTTACTTGCTATATCTTCTACTAGATATGAAAGAATATCAGCAGGCTGAGGATCTCCATTTTTTCGTTTTATATTCCTCTTTGCCAGTTTTGGAGGAAGAACTTCAGGAATTTTTTTCATTTCCTGCATTTTTAATTCTGTATTTGGTGGGTAATTACATTTAGTATTTTGTATAGCTATACAACTGCTTGGGGGCTCAAAATCAACACAAGTATCTATTGGTTCATCATACACTACATTATTAAGGAAATGAGAATCAAAATAACAATCATCCACTACATTATTAGAATGACCACTAGTGGTAGCTACTAAACTTTTGACTCCAACTTCTGGTTCAGCAACTAGTGCGCCAGTTTCTGAAAAATATCTGTTAACTCTGAAATCATACTTGTTTCCAATAATAATGCCCTTTGATGATAGAATATATAGTTTCTTCTCAGAAAAATTTGTCTCTAACGAAGGGTTATATTTAGGTAACAATTTTAAGGGAGGATGTGTAGCATCAAAATCTGATGGGATATTTATATCATTGTCACCAACAGATAAATTATCCAATTCACAAAAATCATGTGAAATTACACTATTACAGGGATTGGATTTTTTAATTTTAGACTTTTGCAACAACGGATATTCACTTTTAGTCCTTAACACTTCTAAAACTCTCAGCAATACTTCCCATAAATAATCCACCTTTTTACTGTAAATGTATGTAGAATTTTGAATAACTTGAGCTGCCTTTTGAAAATTAATAACACTTAGCCTGTCTTCGTTGACTTCTGATATTTCCAGCATATTTAAGTATTTTTGCAAATGCTGTGATAAATCAATATTCCAATTTTCTGTTATATCGCGAATTGGTTTTTCTAATACCGCCAAAATTTCATCTTCTGTCAGATCTGTACATTCCATTGTATGTACAGAAAATAGCTTAACACTTTGTTGTCAACAAACATAACTTTCTTGTAGTTCAATTAAATATTGTTGATGTGATTAACCGAAATCACGAAATAAATCCAAATATTCCATTTTATGGAAAGACTAAGAAGCCACTGTTTTGAATGTGGTAAAGTATAAACATACGTAATTGCAAAGGCTTTAAATAAAGATAAAACTAACAACATTTGATTAAAAAATAAATAGAATATTTTTGGCTATAGAGCAATAAATTGTTCGAAAGCTATCAGTTCGAAGCATCATATGTTTATTCATCAAAATATAATTAAACATAACACTGTTTTTATTGAAAGGTTAGCGAAACTAAAGATCACTACATATTCCTCTATATTTGTCACTCCTGCCGTTAACGGATAAATGACAGTCGATATGCATTGTTTGTTTGACGGATGATATACTTTGTGGCGAATAGTTGACATACTTTTGTGTTATTACTGTGTGTAAGTAAGTAATATATTTTTAAAAGGAATGAAATGAGTGTTGTGAGCAGTGCACCTATTAAGAAGACGGGTGGTGGCGTTACAAATGTTGGTGTAAGACAAGCTAAAGCACGCAAGGAAACAATTATTTTGGATTCAGGTAATTTGATGTTTTTCCACATTTTTTTATTATTTTATTCACCACAAACAAATAAAAAAAGCCATTGTTACAGACGATAATGTTATTTTACTTGTGTGGATGTTAATCCTCTGAAGATTCTGTTCTTCAGTATATCAATAATTTTACTATTTATTTGAAGCATTTGCATAGATTTGAAACTAGACTCCTTGTGTTGTTAACATTGCAAATTCAATTGCCTGTATCCCCACAATTATTGTGAGTAATAATTTTATGTAAATATGGGATTCTTTTATCAACCTTATACACAACTTAATGTTTCTCTTTTTGTCATCAGTTTTTATCTCAATTTTAAGAGAACTGGATTAATGTGGATGTACTACTCACGTCTTTATTGGGGCTTTCACGAAACAAAGGGAAAATCCTATGATGACACAAATTCATTATATTCACATTTCATCCACAATTTTTGGACTTGTATAAATAAAGATGTACTAGATCAAATTTCTTCTGATGTTAAATGTGCTGGATTTAGTCCAGAAAGTAAAACTTTCTCTTTTTGAACCAGTAGTGTTTAATTTCTTTGTATTTCTATCAATTCAAAAATTAAAACATAATTGTGTGTGCCTTTATTGTGAATGAAATGTTGTATATAATGTGTTGAATAATATGAAAAATTCTTACTTATTTCTTTTTATATTTCTTTGTTTATTTTACAAGTGTCACTAATTTAAATATTGAAAAATTAATGCCATCTAAGGTCAGAAGTGCTCACTTGCTATAAATAGTTTCGAAATTGAACTTAGTTTTACTGTGAATTGTGCTCTTTCCTTTTTCAGCACATGAAGTCGTCATTTGATGAATTTTTGATAAATGAATAATACAAATTTATTAAATTCAGGACAGACCATGTTTCTAAATCTTATCATTGAGCCTCTACAGAAGTAATGGAAATATTTTATTCATTTTCATCTGCCAATTATTGACCTAAATGTGAAAGCATATATAAGAAATTTGGGAACTGGTGGAGAATTATCCCCTATCCTCTGATTGGTGTTGCAAAAGGAAGAGAAAACTGCTACTTATTTACAAAATTTTAATGGGTTTTAAAAATCTATATAAAAGGAAGGGAAAACTTTAACTAGATTACAAAAGTTTCAATGATGAAGGTTATAAATTAATTACAAAGTTGGGAGGGGCTTAATCACGACGTATTAAGTTTGGGGGATAACTTTCCTCGTGAGCCAAAATTTGTAATACATACTTTCAGCTGTAGTTTAGAGTAGAAAGAAAATTCTTTAAAATATATATCAGTTTAGGGCTATAAAGGCATAACTTATTTTATACAGTTCTCAGAAAATATGCTTTATTTTTCGTTCATTTTTCATCATTTATATTTCATCAGTTTTAGTGGAAAAGTAATCTTACAGAGTTTACTGTGTATATAAATGCGTACTGTAAGCAGTTCAACTATAATTTTAAATTTGGAAAAGTGTTGAATGTATTGATATAATATTTGTATCGTAAATCCCCATTATCCCTGACTTTTTGTTTGTTGTCTACTATGAGCAGATCTCCTAATGTCTTCAAACATAAATGGGAAATAATGACCATTATAATTAATTCTTTTTTAGAAAATTGCAATAAAAAAAGGAAAGGTATGTTTCATCATTTATCATTCTCTTCATGAAATTTTTCTATAGAATTGTATTATCTTCTTGATAAGGCATGGCAAATTGAAATTGATGTGGAGCACCAGCCCTGTAAAAATAACTGTCAACCCTGGAAACAGCGTGAAAAAGTATAAGTAAAAGTGGTGATGGAAGCAATTTTATCAATTTGGATCTAATATACTGCATATACAATAGTCATTGTCAGTGGTGTTGACCCTCAATAATCCTAATGTAATTAACTAATAATAAAAATTATACTTTCAGAGAGATTATGAATGCAGGCTGAACATGAAATAAATCAAGAAAGGAATTCAAACAAAAAGAAGGGGATTAGAAAAGACTGAAACAACAGAAGGAGCTTCAGAGTTTCAAAGAAGATATCAAGAGAAGATTAATAGGAAAGGAGAAAGAAACAATATAGAAGATAAATGGGCACTCTTGAAGGAAGAAATTGCCAGATTGGCCGAAGAAAAAATGGGAAGAATAGCACAGACCAATAGGAAAGTTTGGATAACACAAGAAATAACAAAGATGGCTAATGAAAGGTGTAAATATAAAAACATAAGAGATTAAAATGGTAAGGAGCTATACGGGCGCTTGAAGAATGAGATAGATATTAAGTGCAAATCAGCCAAAGAGGCTTGGTTACAAGAGAAATTCAAAGTGGTTGAAGATTACATGGTGAAAGGGAAAATAGACACAGCTTATAGGAAAATCAAAGAAACATTCAGAGAGGAAAAATATTAGCACGAACATCAGGAGCATAATAACTAAGGATGGTAGAAGTGTAGTAGACATAAAGAGTAGGATAAAATAGGAAAGGAAGGCTTTCACAAAAAGAGGAATTTACTTACAGGTAATATAAGTATGAATATTAGGAAATTGTTGCTAAAAATGTTCGTAAGAAGCGTGGTGTTATATGGGTGCGAAACGTGGATGATGGAGTTGTGGAAAGGAAAAGAATAGAAGCCTTTGAAATGTGATGTTGTAGGAGAATGCTGAAAATCAGATGGGTAGATAAAATCACTAATGAGGAAGTTCTAAACAGAATAGGGGAAGAACGAACAATATGGAGAACCTTGACCAAGAGAATGGATAGATTGATAGGCCATGTTTAAGACATGAGTGTTAGAGGGCAGTGTGTGGGGTAAGAACAGAAGAATGTGGGCTAAGATGGAATATGATAAGTAGATTAGGGAGGATGTAGGAAATGAAAAGGGTTGCACAAGATCGGTTAGCATGGAGGGTTAGGACTCAATACCACAACAACATGTTCAGAGAACCTGCCTCATTTTTCTTTTTGATAACTGACTGTCACATGATTAATATAAGGCATTCTTTGTTTATTTGTGTTTTTTTAATTATGTAAAAGTGTGATTTTGAGTTATTAATATTTGTTTGTTACTATTGTATTACTGATAGCTCATGAATTCCCTTTTTTTAAGATTACTTTTGATTTACAGAAGCAGTTACAGAAGAATCTCTCATAAACAAAGGGTATGTCTCACCTGATGATGTGTTGAGGCTTCCTAGAATCTCTGAAAGTAAGAAAATTTAAATAACAAATTTATCAAAGATTTTTATTTAAATATGGATATTTTTATCTATTGCTTGTAATTTACAGATTATTTATGCTCACCAGAAGCTAATATCTATGACATTGATTTCACTCGCTTCAAAATTAGAGACTTGGAAACTGGAACTATCCTATTTGAGATTGCTAAACCAACAATGACAGGTATTTTGATAAATAACATGAGTATTTGGTTTTTATGTATTATCTCTTGGTCTACATGTGTTTTATCTAGTATTGAAACTTGTATTTTTGAGCATGTGGTGCGTGTTCTATATATTGGTAGGTGGGGGAGATGAATTTAAGTTGTGACAATTAATAAGGGATAAAAATTTATAAGTTTTAATTTTAACAAATATGGATTTATTAAACTATATATTTAAGTGGACTCTCGCCTGATACATTGGGAACATGAGTTACTCTTTATCTCAGGGAAAGCTAAAATCTCAGTGGGTATATTAATCAAATATGGGACAATCCTCGATGTCCTTGCTGGCTGCTTAACCGGCTGGTTGTAGTCCCCAAAGCATCAGAGGAAGTCTGAGCGCCACTTTCGTCACTCCAGGGTTGCTTGTCGACTCGATACTTCAGATTTCGTAGCCTCTGATGATTTATCTTCAAGGATGGATGGTTACATCAGATTTACGTCCAGTGAACTTAAATTTTTGCCCAACGTAACTTTGAATTTTGTAATGTTGTTTTCTAATGGCGTCGGAAAATTTTTCTATAAACTGCCCCTCGTCTCCTAGTGCACCCTGGTTTTAATCTCCTCGTCCCGCCTAAATCTCTCCTGGTGGGTATGGACTTTCTACTTCCTCTGTATGGAGGGTAGGATTCTGAAAATTGTTTATTTTGGCAAGTGTCCTTCAAAATCTTGGTCACTGCATAAGAAATTGTTGTTATGAAGTCACTTGCCTCTATTGTTCCAGCTTTCGGAAGACTCGGGATAAATACTTGACCTGTTTAGCAGGTAACAGGTCCAGCTGTCAGGTCAATTTTTCCTTTTCCCATGGCTGACCAGATTGATTCCCGGTAAATACCATCTATCACCCTTGTCTTCCGCAGCATAGCCTTGACGCTACCTCGTCCAATCATATTGTACCGAACCTTAATGTTTCCGTTTTCTGGCCGAAGAGATGACTGTAATTCGTCATTTAATTAACCTATCGCGTTCATTCATGTTCCCGACTTCATCCTGCTTAGGTCTAAATACTTATGTACATTAAAAATAAGAAAGAAAAAAAAATACAATTTAATTAATGTAATGTGTTATGTGACGTACCACAAACATTTACCTTTGCATGCCCCCTAATGTATATACATTTACAGAATGTTAATTTCATCATAACTGGCATGCTGACTCCCAGTGCCTTTTCGAGTCAAGAAATTTGTTGATACCTTAAATAAACTCAGGAATTTTGAAAGAGTGTAATAGATTATGTACATTTGTTCTTTGATACCTAACAAAGTAACATATTCCTGTTACCTGCTACATTAAAAAATAGTGAAATATTCTCATGACCCCCTATATCCTATATAGCATGTAGAAAGTTTGTTAGAAAGCTGCATGTGTTAAATATTGTACTCAAAACTTTGTTTCTGCTCATTTCTTTGGGCTGAATTACAATTTAACCGCCATATTTAATGTCAAAATTAACTTCAGTGATTTTCATAACCCCAGATCCAGTCTCAGTTGTTTATGTATTCTAATTTTTTTTTTATCTCCTTTCATCCCTGCACCTAGTTGCTGAGCTCCAGGCTAACTCAATTCCAAGCTAATTCAGATTGTGAATGTCAAAATAAATTCATTGACTTTCACAAGCTCAGAATAGGTCCAGTGCATGTAAAACATATTAATGTTTCCATGGCTTGTTTTTGATGGAGATCTGTGGCAATGGTGTACTAATTATTTTTCTATAAAGTAATTTGATAGGAAATAAATCAAAACAGCGTGTTAAAATATAATTTTAGAGATTGCTTATAGTTATGTTGGACTGGCTTTAAAATTTTCTCTCATCAAATTAATATATTGAATAATGTGCTCTTTGAGGAAATACTGTTAACAATATTGATTTTGAATAAATTTGAAATAAGTCAAAATATTATCATGGTATGCATAACAGAAATCCTATGTATATTTAAATTTTGATGGGAAGTTGTTAAATATGAAATATAATTCTTCATAGATTTACAAACCTCAACTGTTATCACATAGAACTTCCTTTATAACATGAATCTATTTCATTATTGTAAGCCATGTTTAACTACAGTAATCAATTATCATGGTAAGCATAACAGAAAACCTCTGTGTCTAATTGTTTAAATTTTGATGGCAATTCATTAAATAAAGAATCATGGCCGATTAGGTAGGATGTGGTAGCTATGTAGAAATGAAAAAGCTTGTACAGATAGGTTGGCATGGAGGGTTGTATCAGACACGTCAACGGGACTGATTACCACAACAATAATCAATTATATATAATTATATACATAACCTGTACAGAAGACAGGCAGCAGTAATTAGAAGAGAAGACCAAGTAAAGAAAGCTGTAATCATGAAAGGAGTAAGACAAGGATGCAGTCTGTTGCCATGCTGTTTAACTTATATATAGAATAGGCGATGAAAAATATTAAAACGGAATATGAAAAAAGAATCATACTACAAGGAGAAGAGTGTAGTATGGAAATTAGTGGAATAACAAAGGGTGTTAGATTGGGAAGGGATATTTTGACAGAAGCTAAGGAATTCTGCTACTTGGGAAGCATAATAACTAGGGATGGTAGAAGTATAGTAGACACAGGCAAGGAAGGCTATCACAAAAAAGAGGAATTTACTTATGGGTTATATAAGTGTGAGTATTAGGAAATTGTTGCTAAAAATGTTTGTAAGGAGTGTGGTGTTATATGGGTGCGAAACGTGGACGATAGGAGTTCCAGATAGGGAAAGAGGAGTTGTAGAAAGGAAAAGAATAGAAGCCTTTGAAATGTGGTACTATAGGCAAATGCGGAAAATCAGATGGGTGGATAGAGTAACTAACAAGGAAGTTCTAAACAGTATAGGGGAAAAGTGATAAATATTGAGGACGTTGACCAAGAGAAGGGATAGATTAATGGCCACGTTTTAAGGCACGAGGGTCTTGTAAAATTAGTATTAGAAGGAAGTGTGTGGGGTAAAAACAGAAGAGGGAGGCCAAGGAAAGAATACGATTAGCAGATTAGGGAGGGTGTGAGTTGTGCTAGTTATGAGGAAATGAAAAGGCTTGCACAAGATAGGTTAGCATGGAGGGTTGCATCAGACCAGTCTTAGGACTGAATACTACAACACAATCAATTATGCAAAAAAGCTAATCTAAACAAAGTATAAAGTCAAAAGTTTATACCAGTAGAACTGTTAATAAATGCACACATGCATATGATAATGTGACATTGTTAAACTCGTTTGTACAGGAAAGGAAAATAGAGCCCAATTAGCTTACTGTAAATAAATAGTAGACTTTGCCAAGCTCGGAAGTCATGTCATATATTTGAAGGCCTTGGTCTGGACAGTGTGATGGTCAGCCATTAGGCCATCACACCATTCAGACATTCTGCCTTAAGAAATGGGATCCCAACCTGGCAATATCTACAATCAATTTAAGTCAACTACTCTATCCATCTTTCCCATCCAAATGAGTTAATTATTTTGACAATGTCACATTATTTTTGCTTGCTACATTAATACATTATTTGATGGTCCTGATTCCTTTATCACACTGTAGTACGATCTCTGTTTACTCCCACCTTCCTACCATTCACCTTTCAATGTACACATTTGTTCTCACTTTACGTTACTACCCTTTTTTTTTCTCTCTCTGTGTAAGTCACACTTTTAACATTATTCATGTGCTCCTGTCTAATTTTTATATACTAAACATCCCAGATTTCTTATACCACCTGCTTTCTGTTCTGCCTCTCAAAGATGAGCTCTGCCTCCACTTATGAAATCTTCAAATTGTTTCAGCATGATATCATGGGCTTGGCTATATTACTATACCGCATTGCTGTACTCAACTACGTTTTGAGGTTGGCCTTCCTCCTAACAGGTTAACTGGAAAATTTCCTTTATAAAGTTGCAATCCTAAGTCTTAGTTTTCAGACATTCTGTCCTGAAGAATAGGTATAGTCCCACAAACATTTGCCATGTTACTACTTCTGCAGCTGGCAACTCCTAAAATCAATTTAAGGAAAGTCAAATTTTGGATTGATGAATGCTCTGTTGTCTGACGTCCCATACTACCTATCTATTCTGCTCATGATTGAATATTTAACTTGTATCATCTCACATACTTTTATCCTAAAATTTCTTTCAATTACAATTTTCATTTTTAAATTAGAGGCACTAGTGTTTAATGTAGATAGATAATAGGGGAAGGTAGCCCAGTCAGTACAAGTTCTACCACCGTATAAATAAGTTCATAATTTACATATGTAAGACACTAGGATATGTGGGAAGTAAGCACAGATGAGTTGTAAATTCAGACATTGGTATATTTTGATTAAAAAATTCTTTAGGATAATTATGACACATTGGAATAATGTATCACTTGTATCTTCTTTTTAGTTGTTTTATAGATGATTATGGCCTAAAATAGAGCTGAAAGTTTCTGAATGGTAAATAACTGACTTTTGATTTAAATAAAATTGAGGACTTCGTAACTTTTTTCACCTAGAACTTGAACATTTCTTGAGTCCAGTGAAGAAACCACATAAAGGCTTCTGTCTGATTTTCAGAAAATGGTTTTTATCAAATTTGATCAAGTTTCACACCGATAATTCTAAATTATGGACTAGAAAATGGACAACTCAATCAAATACAGAGGGCACTTATTATACATATGTATGGTAAGCTTCAAAATATGCAATCAGAGTTATGTCAAACTACAGTGACATAAAAACTGTAAAATTAATGTGGCATATATCCATTCCTTAATGGAGTCCACAGATAAAGTCTTTCCCATACAAAGGTGTGTAATTCCTCTAGGACTTCATACTGTAGCGTAGTAGATTAAATAAAATTTCTGCAAGAGAATGTCGCTGGCCAGGTAAAAAGCGTTTCTCCTGGCGCCAAGATGGCGGCTGTCTGTATGCTTGTTTTTGGCTGAGGGAGCATTCACCTTTCGGAATTTCCTAGGGACACTGTTACCTGTGTCATCAAAAATCTCCTGCGCTTGCTGGAGAACTCACAATGATTGGCAGACAATTGTCATGTGAGATAGTTTTATCTGCAAATCTGATGGGTGGAAAAACAGTCAGAGAAGTGGAGGAACAGAACAATATAAAGTATGGTTAACCGTCAGACAAGTTGAGTAAGCAGCAGAGAAGGATAATATGTTTTGATCAGCCGAGGAAATGGTGGACAGTATAATGTGAGATATTGAAGTCGAGTAAGCAGTGGAAGAGTATGCTGTGAGAGATTAACAGTCAAAGAGGCAGAGATGTATGGTGTAAGAAGTTGAGAAGGAGGAAGTTGAAAGCAGTGTAATACAAAGTTGAGTAGCAGGATGAACTAGAAGCCTTGGTGGCGAAGGAGTAATTTTAATAACGAGGAAAACAAAGAGGGAAGAAGAAGGAAAAGTTAAGTTTTCCTTAATTCCGGCAGTGTCAGGCTCAACCCGAACAATGAGGGAAGAAGAAGGAAGTCCAGTCACCTGTTAATCTGCACCGAAACCTGCAGGCAAACAAAGCAGGTTTATCCATCCAGTGAACGGAAACTGCTACACATGGTTACCCAAATTATAATCTAACCCTGAGAACTTTAAAATCGTCCCCTTTAATTATTTATTATGTATTTGTAATCTTCAGGCAGGACACCATTTAAAATTGTTTTTTTTATATAAATAAATGTATATATTATATCCCAAAGTAATTTCATTAAATAATTAATATAATGCCCCCTAATCATTTACAATGCAAAGTGTTATTTAGAAAATTAGGTATTCTCTCTCTCTCTCTCTCTCTCTGGTCAGTTTATTTACTCGTTCGTAATACTTATTAAAAATTGTGATTTTAAGTTAACAACAAATAAAAAATTGCCAATAAGTCATAGTATAATTTGATTAATAAATATTAATCAATTTGCAGTATGCCTAATGAAGGCTTGAAAGGGAAAAGAAACATCATATTTATATTATATATCAAGATCTGATTCAAAGAAGTAGCTCCTTCTGCAAAGTGAGTGATCATTAAATCAGAAAAAAGGGTGGTAGCTCTTTTGATTCACTCCGCTCCTGTGATCCGAGAGTTTGAATATGATATTGTGGGGTGAATTTTTTTGTTAAATTAAATTATGTGGCATATGCACAAAAAAATTTACCGAATGTTAACATAAAATTATCTTATCAATTTGCCTATTCTGGCTAAATCTTATCCCCCACTTTTCACTTTAGTCTCAAGATCGCTTCATTCCAATATTATGCTTTTATTAAAATTATTCCTCATTTATTATAGTATCGAAGTAGAATATGGATCAAGTCCTTAATTATGTTAAATTCATCATAATATTAATACAAAGGAAGTGTGTACAAGATCAGAACAAAAAATTACAAAACAGCTTAATACACCAAATAATTTTTTTTAAATTGTGATACTTTAAGACTGATGATATAGTCCATGACATTGCTGTATATGCCTTTTAAAATGCTTTTTCATTAAAAAACTGCCTTTTAAAATGCTTTTTCATTACAAAACTTTTTATTGAATGGCATGCTACTCGAGGGCAATCAACATGGTCGCAATTCACCTTAAGAGCATAAGAAGGGATGCGGGAGGGGAGCAAGACAGCCAAAGAAAAAAACTAATAAATACCAATATGCTCAGTGAAACACGTAATAGAAACTTGAAATATGTGCAGTATACTGACCAATACTTATTAGTAATACAAAACATACTATCATATTTTCTCTTTTTATTTTTATGTATCTATAAAATAATATTCTGGAAATGAGTTTCACTTTCGACAAAGATAGTTTTGTAACAACTATTCTGTACTAGCACCACTGCGAACTCCTTAACAAATTTGCCGCATTTCCTTATGAATGCTTGATTTGGCTCCAAGGTATCCTGCAGATAAATTTGTTTCTTAGGAAATAAATCTCAATCAGCCATAATTTTTTATATTATACAACTCATTATATACAATGAGTTGTCCACAACTTGTGACTTCTTCACATAAATATGTATGCAATCAATTTTTTTCTGATTTTAACCATAGATAATATTTTGATAAAATGTAAATTGTTTAGTTTCAATTTAAATTATTGAAATATAAATAATATAGTCTTATGTATTGAAATATAAATGATATAGTCTTATTTTTTGACTAGTTACAATTCATATGAACAAAAAGACAAAATTTTGCTTCCTGGACTGCATCCAATGATGGCTATGCCCAAAATGTAATTTAACAATGTGTCAGGATTGCAGACAAAATGGCTCAATCTGAACATCTAAAGCAATTTTTTTTTGTCAGATATGTGCACACCCTTTGTAATAAGACTTCAATCTGTGCTTAGCTTTATGTATGGATGGCTTGAAGATAAATCAGCAGTTGGTCTACGTGTGGACTTTCTTTAGACAATTGTACTTTTTTTTGATGGTGGATTTCTTAATCAAGTTCAAAGCGTAGGCATGCAAACATTGTCCTCAAACTTTGGAAATCCTAAACGAGGACATTCAACAGGAAGCTGCTGCCATTAAACTGGAAATAACTAAAACTCCTTATTGAATTACTGTTGGTGGCTCAATCGTTGTATCAATAATGGTAGCAAACACTTAAAAATGTTTAGTTAAACTAACATTTTGTATGCTTTCAAATAATAAAACTATTTGTTCTGTATCAGATTTGATTTGGACTACAAAAACTAAGCTCAATTATCAGTCACTGGATTGCAATCCAAGCCAGATATTAACAACATCCTTTACACACTTATAATCCTGACTAAGAATTTCCACATCAATCTTTGAATGTCCCACCCTCACCTTCCTCCATCTAAGCCGAGTTTCTCCATTCTTCAGAACTCTTTCTAAAACATCCTGCAATCCATATATACACACTTCTATGTATGTAACTCTCACAAATTTTCAATTTTTGTGCATGGTCCATGAGAGAGAGCTGATGTTTTTGTCTAATTTCCAGTCTCCAGAATACAAAATTCATTCGCTGTGTTCAGGTCACATCATAATGTGAGATGAAAATATTCAATGTTTAAAGAAATGTGTATTATATGGAATGTAGCAAATTTTGAATAAATTTAAGTGTTTTATTGTTAAAACATTATATGTACCGAAAAATATTTTTAAAAAAATAAACAGATCAGACGCATTCAACATCAATGATAAAAAAATATTTATTTTTCATATCTATTTTAATTTTGCAACAAAAGAAATAAGTTTTGTAAAACATAATCAGTATGTATATTTCATTGGCATAGTGAAGGATGGGGAGGGGGAAATTTTGGTAACCATGCATACATTTATGAGTTGAATTTATTTATTAACATGTTATTTTAGTTATGTTTAATATCTAGTGGAAATATTTAAAATTTTGTACTTTTTACTTAAATAAAACTATACATTTCTAAAGTTATTGCATAAATTTGTTGTGTGAAACAGAACAGTGTGCCTTTTATTGCAGCTTAAGAGTCAATTATTTTGTAGCAAACAATTTCATAACAGTATAAATGCATTGTTGGCAACCTCTTCTGTAGTATCTCCATTCATTTTTACAATAGTCTTGTATCATCTGCAAATAGAAAAGCATCAGATTCTATGTTCATTAATTTGGTAAGTAATTTGTGTATAATATGAACAATAGTGGATATAAAATAGAAACCTGTGGATCTCCAGTCTGTGTCCAATCCAGTTGTTCAGTACTGCCCTTAATTTTCTGTTTGATAATTAAGAACTAAACCCTGAATGATCAATTTTCTTCATAGTATTTGATTTTTCCAGTAGTGTATTATAATGTACACAGTAAAAATCTTTAGAGAGATCACAAAGAATTCCTGGGGGTATTATTTATTATTAAATTCCTCTAATAATTGTTATGACCTTTTCTGATAAGTTACCTTCTCTAAATCCAAACTGAGATTCTGACGGTAATTTGTTTTATTTGAATGATTAATGACTCTGCTGTACATTACTTGTTGAAAGATTTTTGATAATTTAGATAGGGGAGTTATTGGGTGAGAATGGTCAGCATCATCTATACTATCTTTCTTAAAGAGTGGAGTCACAGTTTTCATATACTGTATTAACCTCTTTCAAAATTAAGCTTGAATATTGAATAGTTACATAGATATGTAAATCCTCCATAGAGTGTTTTTTTCTTTATTGACTTAATAATATATTTAATCTCATTTAGACATGTTTATTTAAACTTAAAGTCATTTATGTTGTAATTTCTATTTTCTTATACTATCTTTATTGGCCTTGTCAGTTTAAAGTTATTACCTCCTTCCTAATCCTTCGCTTACTGATAGAAAGTGGTCATTTAAACTTAAATAATTTGCAGCTGATGTACCACTAGAAATGTTTATCTGACTTTTATTTCTGTATATTGAATGTTTAGACATTACAGGTTTATTACAGGTTTTTTTTATTAATTGTGGAGTCATTTAATTTAATAAATAATTCCATTCACAGTCAAATCAAAAATATAATTGATCTTTTCTAAAATATATGTAAAAGAAGTGCTTCATTAACCTCCTATTATTATTTTCAGACACAGAGGAACCTGAAAATGAACCTGAGCCAGAGGAATCAGATCCTAATGCTGGCCGCTTTGTTAGATATCAATTCACTCCACAATTTTTAAAGTTGAAAACAGTTGGTGCCACGTAAGTTATGAAATTATTAATTGCAAAGCATTAAAACTGAATTGGCCCAACTTTTTAATTTATTGAAAAACGTTTTTGATATTTTATAGGGTAGAATTTACTGTTGGAAATAAGGCTGTGAGTAAATTTCGAATGATTGAACGCCATTTCTTCAGGGATAAATTACTCAAAAGTTTTGATTTTGAGTTTGGTTTCTGTATTCCAAACAGCAAGAATACCTGTGAGCATATTTATGAGTTTCCCACATTAGCCCCAGAATTGGGTGAGTTGGAGCAGTTATATTTTAAAAATATAATTCTTTTAATAAACCTGCTGATGTACACAAAAAAACCAAGCTGTGGAATTTTTCTCTAATGTGGCTCATAATTCAGTATTTTACATGATTCACATACAGTGTCTTTGTGAGTGTATGTTCAAACATGAATTATTATAGTATGATATAGACAAATTATTGTGTAGAATAAGTTGGATTCCATCTGCCTTTGGTAGAGATTTCCTTCTCATGTTCGACTGAAGAAAATTAGTCTATATATAATATTTGCAACTTTACTGAAACCATGAACCTTAAAAAAAAGTAAGATCATTGTTGAATGACATGTGTTTAATGAGGAATAGACAAACAAATATGTATGTTGTACTACAAGGAATAAAACATTGTGTGCACGGTGTCATGAAACAGTAGTCATATTTCAGGAGGACTATATCTTATAGATGAAAAGTTACCTTAAAAAAAAGTAAGATCATTGTTGAATGACATGTGTTTAATGAGGAATAGACAAACAAATATGTATGTTGTACTACAAGGAATAAAACATTGTGTGCACGGTGTCATGAAACAGTAGTCATATTTCAGGAGGACTATATCTTATAGATGAAAAGTTACCTTAAAAAAAGTAAGATCATTGTTGAATGACATGTGTTTAATGAGGAATAGACAAACAATTATGTATGTTGTACTACAAGGAATAAAACATTGTGTGCACGGTGTCATGAAACAGTAGTCATATTTCAGGAGGACTATATCTTATGGATGAAAAGTTAATTAATGAATGCAATTATTTTAAAAATTACAGCCTCTGCTAACCTCTGCTCCCACAAAATGGCCCCCAATACAAAACAATTATATATTACAGCCTTATTGGATAAACCTGATTCTATTACACTATTTTGGTCCTCCAATATTGTCAGTCATTTTCTGATATCTCACACCTTCTGACCTTACACATTTCAAATATCCCACTTGAATTCAATCTCTCCCTCCCATCTGTCAGTCTCCTCTGTCTCTCCTATCTCCCCCTCCTTTTCTCCAGGTCCCTCTCTGTTTCTCTCTCCCTCGCCATCTTTCATTCAAACTCTTGCTATTTCTTCTCATGAACATTATTTCCTACTCTTCTAACAAACCTGCTTATTCTTACCTCACAAATTAATTTCCCATATTTTTCTTCAGCTCCACATACACAGCCTCAGTTTCAGAACTCTTGAATTTCTTCAAGTGTGATGCCGTGGGCTTAAGCTGGTGCCACACTAGGCTATCCAAGGTTGGACACTTGATGATTGTACACACCATGTGGCTGATATTCCAACTATGAGTGTCAAGTGATATGCACCCAACATTGTCAGTCTTTTGGCCCGTATCAAAGGAGTTTCTGTTCACTCGGTGACTCAATTTGAAGGCTTTTGTTTATACATTAGGATCAGTGATTTGTGCTTTGACAAGTATGTTTTTTATTATTTATATATTTTTATTAATATTTATTGAAGAAATACTATTCTTTTTATGCACTAGACGAAACAGAGTTTTGTTACTAAAGATGAATTACTGTTTTGATTGTAATTGAACATAGGTAATAAAGGAATGTTTTAAGACACGAGGATCTTGTAAAATTATCGTTAGAGGGAATTGTGTGGGGTAAGAACAGAAGAGGGAGGCAAGGGATGGAATAATCTAAGCAGATTAAGGAGGATATTGGTTGGGTGTGCCAGTTATAATGAAATGGCTTGCGCAAGATAGGTTAGCATGGAGGCTTGCATCAAACCAGTCTTAGGACAATACCACAACAACAACAACAAAGGAAAAGTTCATATACAGTAATGAAATTACATAATGTAATTTTTTTTCTTTCATTTATTTAATTTGCTTATAACATTCCCAATGTTTAATTGAACCAACATTTGAATCGAATGTATTGGATTAAACATTCACTCCATTGCATAGTAAGGCACTACCAATCATTGATATCAAATGTTATCTTGTCAAATGTTCACTGCATCGTGTGGCACTGGCTTAAGCAATATTACAATCCAATGTTGCATGTCTCAACTGCTATTTGTATGTTGGCAGACTGTATATTTGTCCCAAACTACACACGCTCCATCCCGTGGCCAACTATCCACACCCACTTTAGACCAAAAAAATTGTAGTTCAACTCTCACCAAAACTTACTTTCCTGGATTACACAAACTCACCTCCTGTGTCCGCCTTGTGTAGCATGTTCTGCAATACAACCAAGATATATAAAAAACACCTTTCCATAATACTTTTCTGTGTACAAACACATTCCCAAACTCCACCTTGTAGTCCTACCACCACCAGGTTGCTATCCTTGCAATACAAACACGTACCGCGTCTGCTGTATCCTTCAATTTACTGCAATCCTTCACCAATAGCAAACTACAAAATTAAAGAAAATATCACCTTAAGTAGCAGATGAATTGTTGGTTGATTAAATCAAGTTTAATGTTTTCAACTACCATTCTGTTACTGCCACTTATACATTTTATTTCATTTTAAAATTGTGATATGTGATATTAAGTGTATATCAATTAAGCAATTAAATGTATTATTGGAGTATATAGGCTATTGCCTCCAAAAAGTGAATTATGTATTTAAAATTATATTTACTTCAGTATGCCACTTTTTTTCTCTTTTTGTTTTAGTGAAAGAAATGATAGCTCATCCATTTGAAACTAGGTCAGATAGCTTCTATTTTGTGGATGATCAACTTATAATGCACAACAAGGCTGACTATGCTTATGATGGTGGACTCCAACAATGACCTTTCTAAAGAGGCTCTTCAGCATAGTTTACAGATATTATTCAAAACCATTCACATTACATTCCTAGTTGTTTCATATTATTTATTCTGTTTACATATGTTTCATATATATATTAGTATTTTTTGTGAAAGACTGCATTCCAGAATGTTGTATTACTTAATAATTCACAAATTTTGATTGTTTGTATTGGTGAGATAATATCGTACTATATAAACTTTAAGATAGGGAGAAATAATTAAATACTCTACTTAGAACTGTCAAGTAAATGTTATGCTCATTTGTTTTTCACCATAAGTCATGTACTGTTAAAATATGTTTAATAGTAATGTTTCAGTATTTTGTATATTTCATTATGGGTTGTAAATTGACAACTTTAATAGGCACATTACATTACCATTATTTATAATTGTATATAGTGGAACATAAATTGTATACCAAAAAGATGTAAACTGAGAATTGATGAGTAAAATACTCTTACCCACTATTTATAAGAATTTAATTTTGATGTTTACCCTATGAGACAAATGTTGTACTTGTAAATAGGAATTGACATTTATACAAAAACATTGTGGTCTTTGTTATTGATTAGAATATTTATAATGATGGCATTTTGATTTAAAACATATTGAATGCAGTGTGGAACTTGTTTATAATTTTTATGTTGCTTTAGGTATGATTTAAATAAACCAGTTTAACTTTAATTGTAAATGTAAAAACTCATTCAGTCTGTCAGCTTTTTTCATAATCAGTTTGATTTTTTTAAAAAAATTGTTATTGTATTGTTACTACAGTAATTATTTGTTAAGAATTACATATATATATCCTTACACCCTATCCAAATATACAATGTGTGTGACGACGTCACGTTTCAATCATTAATTCATATATATATATATATATACACACAATTTTTTCTGTACAAAGCACCATTTTTAAATTCTTATTTTTATATTTCTCCTGTGCATTTTCTACTGTTCAATACAAAATATATAAGAGAAAGTATCTGACAGAATTTATTTTTTAATTATTAATGCAGTCAATGTTCCAAAGTTGGATGCAGATAAGTTATTCCATATTGACATTTAGTTTCTTAAATTATACAGTGAATGTTTTCATTGTGTCTGTTTTCTTTGCTTCAGTACTATGGTGAAATATAAACAAAAGGAAGTAAAACTTAATCCTGAAGTTCAAAGTCGACAATACCTTTCCTCTAACATAAACAAATAAGTAATGCATGCCTTTCTGTAAAATAATTAGCTGTCTCCTAAAATTTATTTGTATTAAAAAAATCAATTGTGTTTGTATTTGAATAAACTACATTTTGGGGCACATCAGTTCATGTGTAGTATTGGTATGTTTGCCAAAATTTTGCTGCTGAACTTCAAAGAAGATGTTTTGTGTTTGGTAGTGAAATATTACCTAACATGCTGATGCCAAACAGAGCCTGACACTACAAACATTAGATTTACTAAATTGATTTTGATTAATTTGAATACATAAAACTAAATAATCCACTTTATTCTAAATGGATGATAGAATTTTATTTTCCATTGTTAGAACAATCTTCTTGTGAGTTACTCTTCAAGTCTAGATTATGTTTAGCCAAAAAAAAAAAAAATCCTTGATAATCAGCCTTTCATTATTTGAAATTAATTGTATATAAATGTGGTATTCAGTCCTAAGACTGGTCTGATGCAACTCTGCTTGCTAACCTATCCTCTATACTGCATGAGCTTTCTAATTTCTTCATAACTACAAAAATTCTCCCTAATTTGATTAGTAACTCCATCCTTGACCTCCCTCTTCTGTTCTTACCCCATATACTTCCCTCTAATGCTAGTTTTACAAAACCCTAATTTCTCAAAATGTGACCTATTAATATATAAATATTGCTTATTATTTTATTGAACTTCATTTTTAACGAAATCCTGTTTCATAGGTCAAAGTCTCATTCAGATATGTTCATCTATCATAATTAAATAAATACAGTAACCTGTATATGAAAATATTTAGTAATAATTAGTAACAGTGAAATCCCTGTTTTATCAGTCACACCATTTAATTAACAAAAACTATAGATTACTTGAGATTCCAAGTTTATTCAATTTTTCAGGAGTTTTCGTCATTGCCATAGTCATTTACAAATTTAAAATACAAATTATTTGAAACATTGTATTACAGTACTATTCCTTATGATTTATAAAATTAGCAATAGACTGGTGATACAATAAATGAGAGCTTAATTCTATTAGAAATAATGCATAAAAACAATTTTAATTTTATATAAAAATATACTTCATTCTAGACATCTCTACCTTTGATTTTCATAAGAAGGTCTAATTTATGCTAACAGTAAAATGGTTAATTATGTGAATACCTGTTGTATGAAGAAACAATACCAATATTTATTCACATTAGTCCACAGAGAAATAAGTGCCATTTTTCACCATATACAAGACATACCTTCAGTTTTGTATTCACAATTTTAAAAATAGTTATATTACTTACATTTTTTTATTAATAATATAATTTAACTATGTTCTAAGCAGACATGAGGGTCTTGTAAAATAAGCATTAGAGGGAAGTGTGTGGCGTAAGAACAGAAGAGGGAGGGAAAGGATGGAATACACTAAGCAGATTTGGGAGGGTGTAGTAGTTCTGTGGAAATGAAAAGGCTTGTATAAGATAGGTTGCATAGACCCAACAGGACTAAATAGCACAACAACAATTCAACTATCTTTGCTAATATTTCCTTTTCTTAACTTGCTGTTTTATATTATCTTATCCTTGATTGTATGTATGGCATTTTCAAATGAGTTAACAGAGATCTTCTTAATTTTATATGAGCAATTAGTTTTTATTCTATCCATTTACAAATTTCTGATTTAAATGGTTTCTTCACTCTTTTACCTTAGTCCTCCAAAGACTTCATCCATTACTTCCATTGAATCTCATGACATTTTTGTAGGATTTGTTCATGTTAAACATCATATTATAGGAGCTGAGGTGTCAAGCTTATGGACATATTATGTCAAGTTTTGGCTTTTGATCTTTTGTTGTTATGTATGCCATGAACAGATTAAGCAACAAAAGGACAAGGTTATGAAAGTCCCCCATTTTTCCTGTTCCCAACTCTCTTAAATAATATCATTTCTTTCTAATCTGTCCAGCCCTTGTCATGGATGTGAACAATCTCTCCTCCAGGATTTTCCCATTTCTTTCTCAATAGTTCTTTAATTTGACACATCAGGTAGTTTGTGAGTTTCTTACATCTGTCCCAACTTAGACATATCTTTAAATTTGAATAACAAAATTAAAGTCACTTCTTTGGCTTAAAATGTTTTGATGTCTTTTAGGGAATTCCAGTCAATTACTCGTGCTTAGTCCATTCAGTTTTATTAACCTGAAGCACACTTAGATAATAGTAATGCCTTTTTCATCAGCAATTATTATTTTCTGATTTTGAACCACCTTCTAGAAAACAGGGATTCCAATTTCCCTTTGCTCCTTAATTATGAGGCATTTTACCAATTCTAGACTTTTTCTGCTGTGGTGTTTTTAGTAGGATTTTTTCCTTCTTGGCTCATTCTCACAGTTTTAGGACCAAACTTTACTATCAGTATGATTACGGGTCAATTAATGTTGGACTGTGCTGTGCCTGAAATGTGCCTTGACCAAAGTGTGGACAAGAATATCTCATATTTAACACAGAAGTAGTTATACTACACTGTGGCTGTTTGTCAACTGAATATGGAGACAACCAGTAGCGTACAATGCTTTCCAAGCCCGAACCATGCAATCTATGTTCCCTCTCAAGCTGACCAATAATCATGGAAATGCTCCAGTTTTTTTCAAACTACCCAAGTTAACTTAGTTCTTTGCTTTAATTCAAAGATCTGTGATGAAAATTTAATCATGTTAGAATGGAACCTGCACTGTACTTGACTGATACAAAATATTTGGACTCCGTTTTAATTTTTTTAAATGGTCCTTCATTGTACAAGATGGGTGCACACCCCATATTCGTCGGAAGCCAATCCTAGCTCACTGAATTGCATTTCGATGACTACTGCAACTTCTGTTTGGACGAGGCACGGTGTAGCACAAACCTCCAGCCTGTCAGAGATGGCACAGTCTAACATAAAATACACAAATAGGATAAATTTTTACTTGAAGTCAGTATGGTATAAACATTCTGTGGGCATAACGTAGCAAAACACAACTTGATATACCAATAATAAGTATGAAATAATGTGCACTAAGACAGTGCTCCCAAGTGAGATTAATAAGTTTCAAAATAGATACAACTATCTATTATTCACATCGTGTTTATAACCCACTATGTGCAGGTTTGTTTGGTGTCAGTAAAGAAATTAAAATGGAGTTCTTTTATGCAAAAAATTACATATTTATGTATTGAAATGTGAATTCTATAATTACTCTGCTTTAGAGCAACATTATAACTGTGACATCTTTTTTAACAAAAAAAGTGATATATTTATTCTAAGCATTATTATATTTTGAATAACATGCTAGTGACTTATCTTACTACTTGAAAATTATAAAAACATAATAAAATTTTACTGATGGCAATAAATTAAAAATGTGTGTGCCATGTTATAACTTGTATCAATCAAGTTTGTGATGTAGCAAAAATTTTATGATAAATTACTGATGCTCAAATGCACTGTTTGACAAAAATCTTGATGCCATGAACAATATTTAATGAATATAATATTAAAAACTGCACATTAAACATCAACATTAAAACCTAGAATCCAAGGAACAAGTAAGGATATCATAAAATTGATGTACTATTAAGCATTTAACTATGAATAATGGCAATGAAATACAATAGGCTGAAAAATATTTTAATATTAAAAATTGATTCATAATTGCAATGCACAAACAAAAAAATCAGATCACAATTGATAAATCTCATCAAAATTCCTATCAAATTTCTTTTCACTTTATATTACTATTCAGAAGTGTTTCTATAAGCCTAGTGTTTACTCAAGCACTAAACTTATAAAGTATATCATTTGCATGTATGTGAAAATTGTAGTTTCAAGTTAACCCTTACAATTGTGTACTCTATACTTACTGTTTTCACCAAATGAAAACAATATGATTAAGTTTTTGGGCCCTTTAGAAGAAATTTAACATTTATTAGTGTCATATTGATAAAAATATCAAATTACTAGATGCAAATTTTAACAAATTTTTATTGTTATATATGATTTAAAATAATATAGCTGTCTTATTGGCACAGTAACTAGTTGTTGAATACGTGTGACTATAATGTGTCTTAGATATTTCAGTTTATAACATCACAAGATTTCTGAGTCAATAAAATTGATGTAACTATAAAGTATATGTTATAGACATAGGTTATTTAATGTGTACTGAAATAATAGTATCATGTGAAATTTGTTCTATTTGTATTATTTTGGCACTTTTTCTTTATATATGTCATGCATTTCATATATCCTTTATTGCATAATGTTTTAAGTTCTAATAATTTAGCAGATATACATTTTTGATATGCATAGAATTTTGAATATTGCTAATGAATGTGATCTGATAACACACAAATAATTCCAAGGAAAGGTGCTATGTAGAGGTCAATTGCAAAAGAGACAAATTAAAAGAAGTAGATTAAGTTCCTAATCTCTATTACCATTTGTAATATTGTTCTGTGTAAAAAAATTATGGAATAATATCCTCACTCAAACTTTTGAACTTTTATAATTTTTTCAAGCATATTCATTGTTATGTGGTCAGTTTACTCTTTATGTTTCAAAATTCAACTGAGTGTGTAATCTTTAAAATGTTTGCTTTACATTTTAGCACAAATTTGAACACAATCCCCTTTCACTTACAGATTCCTGCCTTATTAATTTTATTATTATCCTTTTCCGTTTCAGTATTCAATTGGGTAGATATCATGTAAATATTTAGTTGATGGTCAAACTGATTTAATTGATAAAATTTCCAACTATTGTTTCAGTGAGAGTTAATTGCTTTTTTTTTTGTTTTCAGTTATTCAATTTTTATGATAAGGTATTATTGTACAAATTACTCAAACTATAATTTTTAAATATACTTAATGTGCAAACCTCAATGGATTTTTTTGGTTGTGTTCAACAACCATATCAAATACATATTTTGAAATTGTTTTCCTAATATGTGAGCAGAACCTAATTTTTAAAAAAGTTATTATAATGTTACAAATATATGAATAAGATTTATAAATCATATTTCTTAGTAATCCTTTATGCTTAATATGCCTTTTAACTGTCAATATTCTATATATCAACATAAGTACCACACACAAATAATTTAATATTAAGATTTGAGCAAAAGTTTTATTATTAATATGCCTTATTTCTGATATTTGTCATGAAGAACATGTTGCTCATATCAATTTTTCACTTGGCTAGTTTCTGTAAAATTTTATTTATTGTATGAGTCTTCAGAATAATTTCCTCCTATGATACATAGATTTTTCAAATCACCCAAAATTTTGTAGCATGAAAATTTGATTATATTTAATTATGTTTCTAAGCATCATTTGTAAATATAGCTTGTCAACTTTGACCTCACAATGTTTATTAAAATTAAATATTTACAAAATTGACAATCAGGTTTATAAGTTCTGGAAATAATTTGTTACTATCTTTACCTACAAGTCATGTGTATTTAATTAATGTTGCTATTAATAATATGCTATACATACATTTTTAGTGTGCAATATAACATATTATATTATAATTTTTCTGATGAACTATAACCATGTCTCTTAAAAATGAAATTAGAATGAAGCAGAAAAATAGTTCACTGCAGAAATAAATTTGTAAAAATATAGATTTTTGTTAATTTATGTTTAATGAATATTAAACACAAATGCCTATATTATATTTAGAATTGTAATATTATCATGAATATGATAGTTCATAAGAATGTTTCTGTCATTATTATAATTTCTGTCATTAATTTTCGAGGCACCTTAGTTATACAGAAGTCAATGTAAATCATCAGGATCATAGTTATTGTTAACTTGATGAAAACATTGGTACATATGAAAATGTGTAAAGATAATATGTCAACATTTTTACTGTTCTGAATATTTTTCTTTGAATGTTTTTGTTAAGTTTTTGAAGTATGTAAATGCAAAGAGGAGAGTCCACTTGTAAGTGTATATATATATTGTGTGAGTGGCCATAAATATAATTAAATGTATTTTATTACTGTTTATTTGTATGTAGAAGTATTTACTAACTTAAAGCTTAATCAAAAAGTATCAGAAGAATTTATTGATTGAAATGTATGAAAAGCTATAAATTATTCAACTTCCATAAATGTTTCTCCCAAAAGAATAATGTGTAAGAAAACAAAATTTTACATAACTTGTGCCTTAACCATTTATCTGTTACATTCAGTTAAACTAACTGATACAAACAAATTTTGAAACCTTTCTCATTCTTTGTAAGCATAACAAAATTGAAAGCTTGAAGTTTAAACATTATCATAAGGAAAAAAATATAATTAAATCATTGAATAATAAAATTCAGTGAATATTAACTTCATAATTTGTAAATATCCAAGTGATACTTAAATTATAAATAAATTCTTTTTGAATTGGATAGTTAAGCTAAATAGTCATATATTTTAGAGTTACTGTTTTTTGCTGTCAGTGTTTTGTATATATGAAAGAAATATATATATGAGTCAGGAAATGACATTGTCATGTTTATTAAAACAATTAATGGGGAAAGGACAGAGATAGAAAGAAGATAACTTACCTGAAGTTCATAGATGGTAGATGGTAGAAGGGGGCGGTGCCTCCGAAAATTCAAGTTCTCTAAACCTCACAAGGTGTCTACCATCTATGAACCTCAGGTAAGTCATCTTCTTTCTATCTCTCTGTCCTTTCCCCATTAATTGTATATATATATATATATATAATAAATAGATGCATTAATTTTATTTGGCAAGCCAGATCACCTTAGTGTGAATTAATAACAAAATCTAGAACAACAAAAAGTACTCACTGTTTACTTAAACTAAACTGAATTACTAGTCAATGTTAATACTTCACTTCTCTATGCAGATAAAAGAATTTTCAGAGAAACATGATAAGGCTAATGTAATATTATTGTTTTTGGCAATTTAATTAAAGTATTGTATCACACAAAAACTCAGTTTTTTTAACTCTTTCATGTACTGTGCTAGCTCATTCAATGTGCACAATTCATTATTGTTCTATTTAAAGAGGAAATATTTCATAGTTATACATCTCATGCTGTTAATATAAAATCAGTATAATATAATGAAGTGAAGAGAGCCCAGAGAATACATATTTTGTCAAATTGATTATGATAGATCCAACATAATTAAATTTTTCAGAGGTTCCTTCTTTCTCAGTCGATACCAGTTCTATGATTCTTGAACATTTACTTGTCATATGGAATATATGTTTGAACATTGCTTAACCGAATATGAAAGTCAGTGTCTAAAATTGGTTGTAATGTAAAGTTGAAAATGCATACACTATAAAAAGTTTTCCTGCCTATCAAAGTTTTGAATACTTTCAATTCCGTTAACTTATTTGTGTTGTTCTCAGTTCTGATCAGTACTTGGACACGGTCAAGATAATAATTGGCCCAAAATGGGCCCCATCTTCTCTAACCAATTACTTGACCTGTATGTGAATACTTGATCCTTCCCTCTATTTTACTTTAGAACCCTATTTATATACTTCACTGGTTTGAAATAATATGTCAACACAAAATTGGTTATTTATTCCCTCAATTTCAATATGTATACTATTTTGTGTTTGTTAGACATTATTGGGTTACTTTCAGATGCTATTACTTTGTTGTGGAACACTACCTGGAGTGCAATGTAACTTAAGTATTTTATTTCTTGTCTAGTCTGTAAAAGTTATATACTTTTCCAAAAATATTTTTTTCCAGAGACGATGGACATTATTTTTACAGTCTCTTACTTAAATTAGGAAATCTTTAGAAACTATAGAGTCTGATTTGGAACATTAATATCAGGGCCATCTCTTTAATGTAAGTTGTATCTTTGAGGTGGTACAAACTATTCAATGTGTATATGAATGAGTTTTTTAAAATAATAATTCATAATCTTATGTGATACATTGATTCATGAACTGCAGAAGATATTTTATCTTTTATAATCGATACAATAACAGAACATTGTGTTTGTTCATCATTATTTCATTTTCAATAATATAGAATTATTTTTAGTTTACATCCTTATCATTGAGAACCTGATAAAATGCAATGTTAGTTTTAACTCCTTGTTCATGTCTGTCTAATACTTGGATATGATAAATAAGTTCAAATCATTTTTATACTTGTGCATAGACCAATAAAACATACACAAAGTAACTGTAGGCTGTGAACGATTGGTTTAAAGCAGTATGTAATTTTTTGTTTTGCCAGTAATGTTTAAACTTCAAATAAAGTGATAATGTATCTAGTCTAATACTGCTAAAGTACAACTCAGTTCTAAACAATTACTTTGTTTCTGTTAATTACATGTACAGTTAAAATTTTCAGCTACTTTAAATTTGTAAAAATAAAATGTAATTTAGTTGAAAAGGACTTAAATAAATCTATCCCTATTGAATTACATGAAGATTTTTTCATAAAGAAGTATAAATGAAATATAATATTTTCATGGGATTAGAATGAAACCTACGGATCAATAATGAAAATTATAACTTATTAACACAACACATGGATTCATTTTCATAAGTATAAACTAAAGAAAAGAGCAAGGTTTGGTTTCAAATTTCTTCTCAAATAATAACGAAAACTATTAAAGATTATTATGTTCAAGGAAAAGATTTAAGAATCGCGATGCGCACAATAGTCTGAGTAGTTCTATAGAAATAAACCTCAAAGGGAATATAAATGCTTCAATTAAAGCTCATGTAAAGAGTGTAAAGCTAAATTTAGAAGAAAGACAAGAATGGATTGTGTCAACCCAAGCCCAAGACCTCCAGCTTTCCAGGCAGTTAGACTATCACTCAGCCAGTCCAAGTTGACATCACAAGGACGGATTCAACATCTCTCCACTCCTGTAAACCTAAGCTAGACTCACAATTTAATAATCATATTCTTCACAACCTAATTTCTAGTAATTCAGTTTAAATTGGTCAAAGGTGTTTCAATTGAAGCATTTCTACTCCCTTTGACATGAATTCCATGCACCTTTGAACAATTTACACAATGCCCTTTCTTTACTTATTTCCTAAAAATTGGGTTGTGAATAATGTGATTAGTAAATTGTAGATGAACCTAGTTTAGGTTTACAGAAATTAACCTTTTAAATTCAGCATATATTGCAGAGAATCTGCTATAATATCCTTGTGTGTGACTGAAGCAGTTTGAACTTTCCATTAAATTCATAGTGTTCAGGGTGCAAGTCAGTTTCTTTGTTTTGTCTAAGTGGAGATTTAATTTAGTAAATTTATCTCTGTAGAACAGCTCTAATTATGAACTTTTTGCTCTGAAGTTAAATACGGTTGTTTAGTGTTCAAAGTATCAAATTTTACTTCATTATTTCCGAATTTCCTCCACTACAGGTGACAAACCAAACAGAAATAATACAATGCCAATCACTATGCAAGAACCAATTTCAATCTTGATATAGCTTTCCTTATAACAGTTACATATATAATTAAAGAATAAATAAGTCAAACGTCCATAAACTTTTAATTTAAAAAATGAGCACAACAATTATGGCACCAATTCATTGTTTTATAAAAATATAATTCGAAAATATTGTCCTGTTTAACTTCATGGATATTCAGGCATATAACAATTAACTTAATTTTTTATATCTGTCACCAAAACCGAAAGCATATGAACGATATTTATTAAAATGTGCTATTTTTATTTCATTTAAATGTTGGCTGGTTTAATTCACTTATATCTGTATAAACCCTGGAGTAGTTGAAGATTCAGATTTTATACTTTGCTCAAGTGCATAATTTCGGGATTTCATTGGTACATTTTATTAATTCCATTTACAGCTCATTATTTCTACATTTTAGTGGTGGAATTAAAATGTATTTTATAATGCCCTAAACTGTAACTCAACTAAATTCTTTACGTTGCTCAGCGATCGGAACCATAAAAACGTGTGACCAGTCACAAAAAGAAAATATTGAAACCAGTCACACCTCTGTTTTTGAGGTTGCTGATTTTAAATTTCTTGAAAAGGAAAACGTCGTATATAAAATGGAATAAGTGTTGAACGTTCGCTTTTGAATTTGAAATTTTTTGAGAAACAAAATGGCGAATCCAATATAGCGGACATATTAACAAAAATTATAGTGAAAAAAAGTGGTGGTATTGTATATTTTGCCATATATTTGATTTCGTAAAAGAAAGACGTTCGTTGTCTTTTTACTTTCTGATAAACCAAAAGCTGCATATTCTAATAAGATTGCAATGATTTTTCAATATGAAAAATTATCCTTTCTGGTTGATGTAATATAAATAATAATAGATATGATCTTATTTAACAGACAAATCTTACAAAATAGGGTGAACAAATTTACAAATTTAGATGTGCCGACGTTTCAATGTGAGCTTAGCATCAAGTTCTCTAATGGCGCATAAAGTAAACTACGGTATTCTTCGTAGTTTGACGAAAGTCTTAGAAATGCAGTCCATTAAATGTTTTCTATATTTAATATAACATTCGAATGTGGTTTTAGAAACACTATGCAAAGTGTACGAATATTATTTTAGTTTTTAATATATAAACTATTTTAAAATTCTAATTACTTCATGGTTCGAATTTTTTTGATATCTCTGCGCATATCGGCGGTGCCTCAAATGGCTCAGCAACGAGACAATGTAGCTCATGTAAGAATCAGTGTAAGAGGGCAACGGGTGAAGAAAGGGGACTGAAGCGGTATACTGCACATGCGCATTGTCGTTCCGCTCAGGATTCTTGAGCTAGAGTGCAGGAGTGAGCGCACTGGAAGGTGGGCAGTTCAAAGTCTTCGCAATTGAAGAAGAAATTCACTCTCTTAAAATACTATTATGATAAAGGTTCTTGATATTAATGTGCTGCTGTAGCTCGTGACACATGCATCAGCCGCCATTTATTTTTACAAATTTTAGAATTTGCAAAATGTATGTTCTAGGCAATGTTAAAAGATACTTCACCTTTGAAGAGACTAGGCCTCGGGCACGATAAAAGCGGCAAGCGGTGAGCGCGAGACTCCGAGCGGCAGAGTAGTGAGCGATGCCGGCTACGATAGAGAACCCTTGAGCGGCATCACCCTCTGTTTAGTACAGGACGCACTCCTCGTCATGGAGTAGCAAAGCTTCTCTTGCTCAGTGGCAATAGTAGCCTTTTATGGAAACGATTTTTAACGAAAGGCAAGAGAAAGTTAAGAGTTAATCCCATAATAGGAGTATCAAGTTTTCGGAGAGTATCACCATCTTTTTAGAAATTTAAGAGATGACGAAAATAGGTTTTTCGAATATACGAGAATGTGTATGCGAACATTCGATTACGTGCTAATAAACACTAAACCATTTTAATGAGGTACTTATAAATAAATTTACATCTACAGTTTTATGAATAAAGTAAGTTACAACCATTGTAAGCGTAATTTCAGTTAATAAAATTATCGATTAATTCATAATAATTGAAAATATCGTATTATATTCAAAAGTATATTACGCGTACCTGTCACATAAGTTTAATTTCATTTCCAATTTTTTATATCAGTACTTACGCTTTATAAAATTTTATGTCTTAGAAAGAAATTTAATTAAATAAAAATGTATATTAATAAATGCTCTCATCATTTTATTGTATCTGATAAAAAGAAAAGAAACTATACGTTTCGGAAGAAAAGAAACATGTTTAGTCTTGAAAAAATAATTACTTATTTCGTCGGATACTTTGGATCCTCTATATCATTTTAAGCCTGAATTAAATGTACAAATTATATTCGTTTTTAGACTAATTGGGATGTTTTTAAAGTTGCAAGTCACGGGCGACAAGAAATTATATGTAATAAGTACATTTAATTGAGGTTTAAAATGGCCCAGTAGGCCGAAACCTCTCAACAAGTTAAATCATTATTTTTGAAGACTTGTTCATTGCTTTCAAAATATATCCTACAACAGTCTTCACTATGCAAATAAATATGTTTGATTATCGATGCAAATGATGGTAAAATTTTGAAAACTATGTCCCTTCCGAAATATTAAGCCAAAATTAAAGTTCTTAAAAAATAATCTTTAACATTTAATAAACAAATTAAATGATTTTTTACTAACTGAAATTACAGTGGCCTCGTCCTATTTTTTTTGTGCTTTCAGTTGGGCTCGAGAGTTTTTTTATAGTCCCTGCCGCTCAGCAGGGGCAAAAAATTAATGTCCGGGGTGAGCGGCAAGCTGAGCGGCGGAATTTGAACCGCTCTGCCGCTCACCCTTGTCGTAGCCAGTGGAACCGCAGATCCATTGAATTACATTGGAACATTAAAGTGAGCGATGCCGCTCTAACTACCTGCTCCCTGCCGCTCACCGCTTTTATCGTACCCGAGGCGAGTCGGGAGCCACAATCAATGGGAGGCGTAGCTCACCAAGCATCTCCCAACTGCTTGAGGACCAGCTCACACGGCGCTCCATAAGCTGCAACGTAAAATCAGCACTATTCCAATTCAGTAAAATGATTCTTAAAGCAACAAAAGAGAAACTAAAGTGTTTTTTTTATCTAATCAACAACTACTTTCAATATACAAATATTTATACCGAAGATTAACAAAAGTGGCTATGTTTTAAAATCAACATTGACTGTTGGATAGGAAGTTATACCTACATATATCTGAAAGAGAAGTTGAAAATAAATATTTATTTTATTTCCAAATGTTGGAGGAGAGTAGCCTGTACATTTTTTATCCTTGAACCTCAATTCTGCCAATAAGACATTTCATATATCCTTGTACAGAATGTAATATAAAAATAAAACACTATACCATTAAAACATCTTAATAAGTTATTTAAACATTTTGATTGAAACAGTAGTTATAAACACACAAATTTCGACAGCAAGTTTTTGATTGAAAAATAACATTAAATATCTTTTAAATGATTTTTTCACAATATTGAGGTTTTATTTATTTTTACATAATAACCTGAATAACTATTTAAACATATTTTGAGAATGGCATATACTTCTTATAGAAACAAAAAAGGCCTTGTTTTAAAATCAATATTGCTAACTGGACAAAAGTTATACCAACATATTTGTGAAAGAGAAGTTAAAAATAAAAATTTATTTTATTTTTAAATGTTGGAGGAGATTCTTTGTTAGGATAAACAAAGATGGATTCGATAACTCACCCTAAAGAACATGTTTCTAATTAGAAAATGATTATGATTAACATTTAGTTCTCCGAAAAAACATGTCAGCGCAAATAGCTGCAGTTTTAATTGGAATATTTTAACAATATTAGATTAAAATCGAATATTATGCGAGATTTAATGTCTGAAATGTTAAACATATATATGTATATATATAATCTGTGTGATATTAATGACATTATTCTCAAATAATCTCTTTGTTTTGTCATTTTTTCACTTTATTTGCAGCGCACACGTGATTAGGTCCACCGATTGAGGAAGAAACGCTGTGTTTTTGTAATTGTTTTGCCAATAAAGTGTGAACGGAATTTTCTTTGTAATCAAGTAATTCTTAACGAACTTCTTGGCCATCATTTATCACGAATAAATATTTTTATATATAATCCGTATATGAGTTAAGAATTAAATGTTCACTGTAACTGTTCGGAATATTTATTTAAATTTATTATTTTACAGAGTTGAAGTGACGAGAAAAGCGTGCTAAGGGCACCTCTCAATTTATTAATGCAGTAAAATGGTTAATTATGTATCACTACTAATTTTTACAACAATACCTTACTTTAGTTGTTTGGTTTCCATTTAACGAATTTATTTTAGGTCTAGTACTCAATTTATCATTATATGAAATCAGACGGCAAACGTTCACCTCTTTCACTCGCATATTACACCTCCTGTGAAACTGCGGAAATGTGTATTCCTATGTTCGGTTACCAGTCTCGATTAGTGTAACGAAATAAATAGGGATATTGCCAAAGCTAATTCGCCGGTTCGAGCTTGTAGATTAACAGTAAAGTTAAAAGTTCTTCAATATTTCTCAAAACATAAAAAGAACTTCTGCGATTAGAATTCTTTGATATTAAAAACAAAAAAATTTAATATTCTTTCAACTAATTTTAGATATCTTAAAATAATATTTTTTTGATAAGAAACTAATATAAATGAAATAAGCATTATTATTTTTATTTATTTTATCTCGAATTAATTCACGAACCATAAACTGATAACTCAGCTCATCACCAACAATTTTTTGGGGGTTAACAGGATACATGAGGATGATCCTGAAACAGGCAACTCCCCTTTAATAGCATAGGAAGTGATTTGAAAAGGGGGATGCGGAAGGTAGAGCAAGGTAGCCAAGGGTTGACTAGGGTCCCCGGGCTGTGGTTTAAGGATCCTACCCGGTGTTTCACCTAAAGAGACGCAAGGAAAACCCTAGAAAACCTACATCAGGTAGGTCGGGCATTGGGTACTTTCTCACGCCCTTCCTAATGACGGGAAACGAGTTAGCTGTGGGGTGGCAGCATTCCCTTCTTCGTGATTACGCAAGTTTTAGGAGGCAGTTGACCGACTGATCCAATGGGATCAACAGACAACTCCTGCCATACCCAAGGTCTTCGACCCCAGTACATATACATCCTAAAATGGGCGTATGAGAACTTTGATAAAAACCCACAGAGAGTACGAGTCATTCCCGACATAATCAGGTGAGCCCCCGCAGTCACTCTGGGGGGAAATGCCTGCGAGAGACACCTATCCGTCCATCATCAAGAATTTTTTGTTGGTTAACAGGCTACATGAGGGTGATTACGTAACTTAAGATGTCGATCGAAATATGTAGCGGATGCGAGAAACACTACAAGAAACAAAATGTGTATACGAAAGTAATGGGTCGTTACAATACTATATTATTGATTTAATAATACGTTGTAAAAACAAGTACATTTTGTTTAATATAAAAATATATAATGTATAATATAATATATAAATGTGTGGCTGTGTGAGTGTGGCAGAATAACCGTGGGGGGAGGGGGGGTTTGCTGGTCGTCTCCAGTGGTACCATTTTTCGGCGGACAAAAGCTAGCATTGGGAGTAGCAACAGGCCTCACTATTACTGACTTGAGGCACGAGGATAGAGATCCAGGAATGACTCAATGTTGGACTATCACAAGAATGGCTGGAACAGCTTTAATGGTTGTGTCACTGTTGCATGGCTGAAAGCAAGGTGAAACTACAGCCGTGTCTTTATTTCCCGCGTACATGCAACGCTCATTGCCTAGCAATATGATTTATGCCTCTCGGTTAAAATATTCCGCAGGTAAAATAATCCCTATTCGGATCGCCGGCCGGCGACTACTCGGGAGGATGTCATCAAAAAGGAGCAGAATAGGGTTGAATCAGACCAGTCTCAGGAGTGAGTACCACAACAACAAATACAACGTTTCACCCATCTTTATGGACTTCTTCAGGTACTTTTTGAAATAGATTAAACGAATTCAACTGTGAGAAATTTGGAGGAAGTTCGCGACACCAATTTACTCATAATGGAATTAGTTTTATTCATTTAAAAATTTACCTGAAGAGGCACACAAAGATGGACTTTTTTAATATTAACTAAATTTGCTGTTGACATACTTGGCCGTACTTTTACTATTTATCATGTACTCGTGAAGATACGTTAAACAGTAATAGTATAACCTAGACGTTAGAGCGAATCTTTATAAACCGTAAAAATAATGTAAAGTAATAGTGCTTCCACGCTCCTCTCTCGAACGGGATCTGTACGCCTAGGGGAACACAGTAAAGCTATTTCCTCATTTATTTTTCTGGTGTCTGTCTGTGAAGAAATTGAATAAAATATTGACTGAACGCTTTCGGTATTTTACACGTGGGCGACGTGTTTCGATAATTCCCAGCGTTTCCCGAAAATAGCTGAGAGCTGCCCACGCCCGCGTGGGCGTGTGCTACCACTGCCCATGGTCAACACCCCTTCGCTTCATCCCCTACATGAGCTATCCAAATTAGCTTCTCATTTTCTCAACATAAATGAGAATTTTAATCTCCAACTTTCCATACTGACACAAAACAGGTGAATTCACATGTACCTTAACATTAAACTTTAACTGTATTTCAGTAACATAAATTGACAAGGGAGAAGAGATAACAAATTATTTTAAACATTTGGAATTGGAAAATAGTAACTATACAAAAACACATGCTAATTGATATATTTATGATTCAGAGCGTAAATGTCTCAACGGCTACTTATGTACTTATGTTATAATGTTACACCAACAATCTTATTATGATAAGGAATTGTTAAATAAAAAGATTATAGTTAATTTTAATATAATCAATTTAATTATGATAATTAAAAATTGAATACGTTAATACAATATTAAAATAAAATTATTTACAAAAGAAATATTACTCAAATTATATATTTTATACACAAAAAATCGAAGACGAACAAGAATTGTAAAAACTAGGCCTAGCTCGGTATAACAAAAAGAATTTCTTTGCAGCTCCTAAAATGGCTGCTCTCGGGAACTCGGGCGAACATCGAAGTTAGTAAAATAGAAAAAGGAAAATAAAGTAAACAAGCTTCAAAACGAGAATAGTTTACAAAATCTACGCCGGTTAAAAATACCTTTACCATATAAAATATGGTGACGTCGTTCTTCCAGCAATTCGGATGCCGGCTGGTTCTCTGCTGGAGCACGTCTTCTTTTGCCGAAATAATTGATTTTCTCTTCTTCCTACCAACCACAACTTTTGTGTGATTGATCCCAAAAAGCTGACATTTACTTGGCATGTACAATATGTCAAAATCTCCTTTGCCTAAAGCTCAACTTTTGACGACGTTAGTCCAAGACGTAAATTTATTGTGCCTCCAGCCAACACTTATCACTGATCCTCTCTCAGGCAGACTCTCTGCCATCTTCTGAACAAAAATCCCAGGCAAAAATGTATCGTAATCGGCGAGGTTTCACTACGACGTGACCTTGACGACTATCCTCGTTTTCGCCCTGCTGTACGCGACTAGGTAAAATATGAAAGTAAAAATTATTTTTGCTTTACCAGTTCAATGTGGGGGACATGAGCTACCACAATCCTCTGAAAATAATTAATTTAAACAAGTAGATTAAAAATATTGAATGAAATGCGCCGTCAACCAAATTATCGTTTCAGGTCCCAATTACTGCAAAAGAGTATTTTGGTATTACTTATGTAATTCCGTAAGTGTCGATTCCGATATGCCTTTATAGAACGTTGCAATTTGTTTGCAATAATAGGTTCATGAGAATGAAGTAGATATATTATTGTGGAAAAGCTTCAATACTTAATGAAGGTGTTAAATTAATTTCTATCCAGAAAACGGTCACACGAATACTTTCTGTAATAATTTCGGTATATCTCGTTCCATTGCAAAGAGAAACTACAGCACTAAGATTCTTTAACACCGCAATTGATTTTAAATTAAGTAAACGATTGGATAAACTATTGTTGGTCGATTATCAATTTATTGATTCTTTGTGGAATTAAAATGCTTATTCTGGCGGCATTAATCTGTTGAATGTCAAAAATGGATAAAATTATACAAATAGACTGTCTTATGGGTTTGGTTCGGTGGTTAATTCAATTTAGACCTCTTATAAGTAAATAATCCGAGAAGTTAGAGTTTTGGGTTACATCCACTCGCACGTTTATAGTGTACAAGTGTATCGTGTTTTAATACACGAAAACTTCGATTATTTGAGCTAATTGGGACCTTATATAGGATATTCGATTGGTCGGATAACCCAGTATAGCGTTTTTTTCTCGTTTGCCCAATTGTTGTTTTACATACTATTTTTAATTTTAATTCAAATTCAATGCGGCTTCACACGTTAAATGTACGCCTGAATAAACTTCCAGCTAAGAATTATCCGCAGGTATTATTTCTAAAAGTAGCCAGTACGCCGGTAGTGTAGGAAAACTTCTCCACCAACCAATCAAGAAATTGTTAACAGATTTTATTGGTGGTGCTAAGACCAATTTCTTCAAATTAAGTAAACTGCACAAAGAGGGAGAGGGGAGGACAACGATTCCAGAAAGGTTTGAGAGAACCAGGAAACACAGGAAGACGATCTTGGAAGGAGGGCGAGGAGTGACAAGCGAGATTTCTTCTGTCTGTGGCAGAGATTCTTTGCTGGTAAGCCGTTGTGGGTTTTGTATCCTGGAGCCTTGCGATGCTAATTGTCTTTTACGTTTAAGTTCTTGGGAATTTCAAGTTTCGATACCGTAACACGGGTAACTTGAGATAGACTCTCTTGCTGGAGCTGTGGGCAACATGTGTTAATGTATTCTATTTTTTGTACATATATTATTTTCTTTTATTTGCTTTGAATACTTGTAGAATTCTAGTTCTTTAAATAACCAGGGAACGCTTTACATGTGGTTCCCAAACTTTTTTATTAAATTTCTGTTAAGCGTGAAGGAATACTCAAGTTTTACCAACATTTTATTTAAGTAATTATTAATTTTAGAAGGTAATAATAATAATGCAGATTGATTATACAAAGACGCGGGCCACACACATTCAATTTTATTACAATATTTACCATTGGCCTATTGAACTCATTTGAAGTCCGCTGGAAACGCGGTTAAATATCATAATAAATGAAATACATAATCAAAATAATGGGTTGGTTGAAGTTATTGCTTAAACTACGCAATCACGGAATCACGTTTATTTCGATACAAAACTTAATATTTTCTTGCAGCGTCCGACGATAACCCCTTATTCGCAAAGATGGGAAGTGGTAACCGAATTACATTGCTGCTAATGTTTAACTTGAATTAATTTCTAAATCCCGCAACTTAGCTGCACTAGGTGACAGTTACAAATGATAATAAAAAGCAAATATGAATATTAAAAATTAATATACACAAACATACCAAATTACTTCCTAAAAATTCAATTATTATTTCCTGGAAAACCTTACAGTTCCGAGGAAATGTTTCAAATATTTCTGTTCAAATCCCTTACAGTCCCGTTTAATAAAGAATATTCCCCGACATCGGTTTCAAAGTTTCTTTTCCATGTTTTACAATTATACTCCATTCTACTGTAATAATTCGCTGCTACAAATATTGATGCAATATCCTACCAGGATTGTTGGTTTCAATGAATTATCAATCAAACTCTTCTTCTTCTAAACTCGTACATTCAGGTGGGGGCTTAGTTCGAAATGGCTCTAGAATCCACGCTGAAAGTATCATTCAAAACATTTGATAAATTTTGTGATACATAATATTCAAAAATAGATTATAGAATGCAACAGAAATAAACTTAACTGGAAATTACGAACTGAAGGAAGAAGGGAAAGCAATCATTGATATCATTTATACCAATAAATATAATTGAAGTGTCTGTCTGACTGTCCGTATGTTTGTCTCGAATAGGCTTCAAAAGGGTTTAACGGATTTCAATGTAAACTTCAGGTATTTAAACAGGATCTTTAACTTAAATTTTAGTGTATGTTTCATTTCGATATATTTCAGATTTCAGACTATATTAATGAAAATATTATTAATCTATTGAATTGCGCGTGAAAGGTGACGTGAAAACCAACTGCGAGTTGAAAATCCTATTAGGCGTTCCTATACCATTCATCTCACTTACTGTGTTATTATAAGTGTAATTTTTGCAGCATGAGAGAGAGAGGGAGGGATGACGAGCATTCTCACTCCACCTATTATTACAAGCGTATGAAAGCAGTACGTGTTCAAAACCAACTGCAAGTTATAAGGCTTGCCGTGAAGCGATCATAAATAAATGATACCGTACTTTCTTTTTACGGAAAAATAAAAAGAGCTATTTCCGCGCGAACTGTCTATCTCTCTGAAATTGTCTCGAATGGGCTCCAAAATAGCTCAATGCATTTTAATGAAACATTTAGGGAATAAAACATGAAGTTTAACTAAAATTTTATTTAAGTAATTACACTTTTTAATTAATTAATAATTATGCAAAAGTCGCTGTGCAGATTTATTATACAACGACGTGGACCGCACACACTTAATTCTATTTTTCATGATATGTGTACGTATCTACTCACTATTTCACGGTAAGGACAGCGAAGAGATGGCTTAAGTATCTTCTTCATATAAATATAACTAAATAAATAAATAAAAATTGTGCCGAATAGACCAACAAACAAATTTATCATTTAGTTATTATGAATACCAAATTTCTCACAATGTAATTAGTGTATCCATTTAAAAATTAACCTGATTAAGTCCACAAAGATGGATGAAACATTGTATTTATAACTGTATTTTATTTATGTATTTTACTTCATTGTCAAATTGATTTTTGCATAGAATTATTGTTACAGGGTATTTTTGTGTACGTTTGTGCCCCATAAAAATCTAGACGCGTGGCGATATTTCGACCAAATTTTGTCCATGAGTTCTTTGCGATCGGACTGTAGGAGTTAGACATCCCTGGGGGGCGGAGGTGGAGGTTACGGTAAATTAAAACGCAAATAAGCGGTAGATATGACCACGTGAATACATATTTTTTGTGGTTAGTGAGATTGATAATGTCTCTCTCGGTATTGTATATTTTACTATACTTTTTTAAGTTACTGTGATTATTTAAGATGCCTGTAGATTTCTTGACCTGATTAAGAACTTGATTCATCGCGGTGGTTAAGATAAAATTCAACTCTCATAAAGTAGGGGGACTTGAAAAGGGGCATACATAAATGCATTCCAAGGCATCGTCGGGCACCAAGCTACTTAATAATAATTACACTTCACATTTTTACAGAGAATTTCAAAATGTGTGCAATAAGGCTTTTATTTTCAGTTAAAAAATAGCTACGACATTTATCTGATATATTTAACTGCTTTATATTGTAGATATTTGTCTGCAAAATTAAGTGACAATTTTCTACTGACACGTAATTTTTATGTGTGTAACTCATCAACAGCGGCTTGCAATTAAAAGCGGTCGTCGTCAAAGACCAGTTTTTATGCGTGTGTTACTGGCGTAGAAAACAATTTCGGTTTTAAGAGCAACCGTTAAATATTTGTCTGTTACTAAACCTAAGTTAATTAAAGTGATATACACCGTCCATCTGACCCACTAATTCACTACACAGTTTACTCTGGGGGCGGGGGAATCCGTCATTCAGAAGGAACAAATCTCGTGACTTGATTTCATTGAGATATAAAATACCTAAGTTTAGGGATAGCACTGCTGATGGCAATATAGGCTGTAACTGGCACTGAAGGTAATCAGCACTTATTAGAAAATTAATATCTACAGAAAATTATAATATCCAATATGCAATATATTAGGTCTTATTTATTATAATTCTTAGTCACCGGTTGAATACTTTGGAACAGTTTTCGGTAAAAAAAAACCTCCGTACCTACGTGTAGAGACAAAATCTCAAATAAAATGTCAAAATTTAAAATTAACATACTCAGACGGAATATTCAGAAAATTAAGGACCAGATGGTATTTTTGGAGAAGTGATTAAGTTCGGGGAAGAAGACATGGTTACGCACCTAACACGACTATTTGAAATTCCGATCAACAATACTAATGTTCCATCCGACTGGAAAATCGCGACAGTAGTGCCAATATACAAATCGGGATGGAGGGCGGAATCTTGCAACACAGGCCGGTGAGTCTGTCGGTAGTGTGCTAACAATTAGAACGCTTGATAGTTGAACATTTGAGGGAACATTGGGAAGGGAGGGGATGGATACATCCTGGAAAACATGGATTTAAACCAGGATATTCATGCGACAGCCAATTAGTAACGGTGTGTCAGAATATTGCGGACGTTGTCGATGATGGAGGAAGAATAGACGCCGAGTTATAGATTTCTCCAAGGCTTTCGATGTAGTGCCGCACAATATTTTGTTAGCTAAACTTAAGGAATCGGGAATAGATAATCGTTTAATTGAACGGATTAGGAAATTTTTGAATAATTACGTACTTAGAGTCCGGGTAAATGAAGAACTATCCGATCCTATAGAAATTACTTCTGGTGTAACACAGGGAAGTGTAATCGGGCCAATAATGTTCATGGCTTTTGTGAATGACCTGTCAACGGGAATAGATTCCAAAATTAAATTGTTCGCGGATGATTGCATAATTTACAATACTATAGAGAGTATAGATGATTAAATCGCTCTTCAAGCAGATTTAGATAAAATATATCAATGGACAGAAATTAATAAGATCAGAATAAATCCATCAAAGAGTAAAACAATTATTTTTACTAAAAAGAAAATGGTCATATCCGTGGAATATAAAATAGGAAACGAAAATGTGCCGCTTGTTGAAACGTGTTATTATCTAGGTGTAACTTTTAATAAGAAATTAAACTGAGGCGAACATGTAAACTTCGTAGTGCGGAAGGAATGGAGGCCGTTACACTTCACAAATAGAAAATTGAAGAAAAGTACCAGACAGGCCAAGGCAGCTGCTTACACTTCTGTATGATAGAATATGGGGTATAAGTTGGGATCCTTACAGAACGGAGCACATCAATGCCCTTGATAAAATTCAGAAACGGGCTGGGGTTTTATGTGGGCGTGAAACTAAATGGGAACCACTCAGAGATAAGAGGAAAAAGGCTAGACTTGGGGAACTCTACAAAGCTTACACAGACTAACCGGTCTGGTCAAAAATAAGGGCTATAATTACAAAATAAGGGAAAGGGACCAGATAACGGATGTGAGAAAATATTCCTTCGTAAACAAGGTGATAAGGGACTGGAATGCTTTGCCTGCAAGGGTACTAGAGGCTTTCCCTAAGAATACAAATGTTTTCAAAAAGAAGTTAGAAACACAGAAACGGTTGAAGCTTATTTTGTAAATAAAAAAAGGAACGAGAAATATTTTGAAATTGTATTTTTTTCTTTGTTCTTTTAATTTATCAACAATTTATCTTTGTACTTTAATTTTTTCAATACTGCCACCGAACAAATACCAGCCCACCAGTAATAATAATAAATACAATTAAATACACGTCCCAAATTAGGCAAGAAATCATTAGTTTAGAGGTAAGAGATTTTATCGTTAATGTTTTTTTTATAATTTTATTTTTAGTCAACAATTAGTGACTTATTAAATTTTTACTTACTTAACGTTTGTATATACAGTTTTAAAAATTAAATTTACATGTGCGTATACGATTACAATTCACAGCAAATTTTCAAGAAATAAATATGAATAGTAATAAACAATTATGCATAAATTACTGCATTATTAGACTCAATCTACTCACCATCGGACCGGACTCTCAAATCCTGGAACCGGATAAGTATTTTTCTTTCTTTCTTTCTTCTTGACCCTACAGCCTATTGAGGGCCTGGGCTTACCAAGTCCGTGATGGGACCATTCGGCGCGAAACTCGCATAACATTATTAGACGTAAAGCAGTCGTTTCGGCCCGAAACTCACTTAACATTACAAGACATATAATTTCATATTTACCAAAATTTTTAAATATATTCCTAAATACTTAATCAGTTGCAATACCTGAGAGTTGTAAAACATTAATAGTAAAACAAGCTATAAGTATGAATTCCACAAATATGGACTAAGCGTCGTAGGTTTATTTAATTAAATATTAGGCTACGTTTTAATGACAAACTATCAGGACTTTTCATTAATATTTGAAGATGCCAAATTATTTATTCATTTAACAATTAGTAACAATATCTCATGAGACTTTTGTGTTCAGAATAATAATCGAAATATTTATTCATCAGTGAAACATAAATTTTATAAAAGTAGCGATTTAAATTTATTTAAATTACTTGTCTTTTAATAATAATAATAATAATAGCCGAATTAGTCTGATGTGATGCGTCTCACTCATCAGTCTAAAATAAATATTATATTTTACATCTGAAATTATAATATTTTTCTAATAAATCTTATGGTTGTTTCAATATGTATTCTTCCACAAAACTGAATAATTTTTCACATTGAATTTTATTTTTTCCAAGTCCCATAAATGCGGATATCAAATGTGTGCATAGTTTGGCTAATATAACTGTAATTACAATATAAACAGATACCGAAATTATTAATTTTATTTTAATATTTTAACATAGCTTAAATTATTGTAAGATTTTAAGGTAATTTGGATATCATAATTCATTAATCATAAGTCATAAGTTTGTATTATTTCTTACTGCGTAATTTTACGGGTAAATTATTAATTTCATATCAATCTTAGTCAACCCAATTTTAATGTATTTGTAAACGAAATGCAAAGGATAAATATTAAGAAGAACACTATTTATTTATTTTTTCCCAGATTAAATTTATGATAGCGCTGACGTTATAATTTGACGTCCATATTTACTGAATTATAAAGCATAGTATCTTATGGAATACTGGCTGATTTGACATGTAATTAAGAATTAATCCTGAGGAAGTATAAATTTTTATAGCAATTGGTAACTATCTTATTGACAGAAACAATAACCAAAACATTAAGATCTTTTTCAATTTCAATTTTAAAGTTTCTTTCAGGGTTGTAATTATTAAAAGTATTGAGCAAATGGTTTATGTGGAATCTGAGGATGATACTAAAAAGTCATCATTCTTGAAATATCTCAGTGGTTTTAAATCTAAAGATGTAATACATAAGGCTTCCAAATCTCTCATAATTTGCGCGAATAACGACAAAGAAAAATTCCCAAGGTAGAATCAATGATTTCGTGATAGTAAATGTTCTTGAACGAAAAATAAGTGGAATTTATAATTACATTTATTAAGATAAGAATTTTTGATAAAATAATTTTTGTCAATTTGGAAAAGTAGTTATCCCATCTATTTTTAAAACTTGGTGTAATTGATGCATGGGGTAAAAATTAAATAAGAACTCTTCACCTAATGATAAGAAAACATGATCATTAGTGACGTTTAAATGGTCCAAAAACTTAAAAGACGTTTTGACTGTAAAATTATTTTCCTTATTAAGAGAATTATATAAAAATATAGAAATGTTATGAAGAGGGCTGCTAGTAGAAGAAACGATAATTCTGAAAGATAAATTATATGCTAGAGAATAGGCTCTGGCACTATTATCAGAAGTTAAAAACTAGGAGTTAAAAATTGCTACTGTCCACAAGTCTTTTCAAGTTAATTTCTAATTGATCAACAATTAAAGTAATGGATTTAATTTTTATTGCAAGTTCTATGTATTTATTTGTCTGATAATAACGTTTCAACTTTATAAAATTATTTAGTCAAATTCCTTTGGCAGATTCACTAAAAATAACATCAGGATTATTAGAAATGTACATTTTGGTACTTATGATAATTTTCTATACAGAATTAACTCAGTGTTAAAGTTGTCCATTGTAATTCTGGAACTAACAATACGCTTACGAGTTATTCTTTGTAAGTGTCATTTCAGCCTCGTTGCTTGTGCGACATGCACAACAAAAGTTTTATCCATTTCAATTTCTTTTTTCCGTTAATAATTTTTCATTTTATAACATAATTGTATTATACATATATATTGTAAATATTCATTTTTATTATAATCGTAAAAGATGAACGGAACGTCGTGAATGAACTACTGTTAATAAAGTTTATATCACTATTTTTTGATATATAGGCTGTTTTTCATTTTATTAATATTAATATAAGATGTGTATAAAATAACTTAAGTGAAACAAATGTCCACGATATTCTAGTTTATCGCCACATAATGCACCCGCGCCAACCTTGCGCCGAACTGGCCGCGCCAAATCGTCCTAGACCCTACCGAGTCGACTGCGGACTGTTATCCTGCAAGACATATTCTGAGTTTGGAGTGGCACGTGGTCAGTGTATCGATCCTCCAACAGTCTTCATCTCGGTCTCCGCGACACAAACATCGAAGCCCATGCCAGGAGGCAGTAATGCTAGCCACTACACCACAGGACGTCGGCCGGATGAGTATTAAGGCCAAAGTGTAGACATCATAACATGAAATATAATATAAATTATAGCAATAGTAAGATTAGTCAAATAATTTTCTTAAATTACACAACTCTGCTAAAACAAATTATGAAAAACGTATAGTATCAGAAATAAAATTAACATTTGCTAACAGTGGCAATAATAATAAAGTCATAAATAATTAGAGAATAAAATTCAGTATAATTTTGAACCTACAAGTACTGGACCAACGCCTCATGGAGATCCGGACGCGTGGGTCGTAACCGGAAGACAGTATTTGTTTCGACAAACAAAATGTATAAAATTGGAAAGGCAGGAAGCAAACTAGTCTCCCGTCATTCCGAAGGGCGTGAGAATAATACCCATTGCCCGACCTGCCTGATGCAGGTTTTCTAGGCTTTTCCATGTATCATTTTAGGTGAAACACCAGGTAGGATCCTTAAACCATAGCCCGGGGGTCCTAGCCAACCCTTGGCTACCTTGCTCTACCTTCCGCATCCCCTCTTTTCAATTCCCTTCCTATGCTATTAAAGGGGAGTTGCCTGTTTCAGGATCACCCTCATGTAGCCTGTTAACCTCCCCCCCCCCCCAACAAAAAAGTTGTAATTTATGTAAGACGGTTTTGGCTTCATAAGAAGGATGAGGAGACAAGGAAATTAAGAATGCTTTCCTTCAGTATCTCCACGAAAATAATTACAAAGAAATTAGTTAAACTGATGACTCTTGTACAATGTGAATATAAATCACTTTAATATCTTACTTGCTAAAACCAATTTTAAATATACATAGATATTTTTTATTATTGTAATTATATATATATGTGTGTGTGAGTAAAAGTTAATGTATCAACAAAACAAAACCATTGTTAAAAAGACCTGTTATTGAATCTAGAAAACAGGTCAATTGAGTTATTATCAATAAATAACGTTTAAGGTATTATTGAAATATTGAAATATTATTCTAATGAGCATTTATCACTTGCAGTGTTTCTTTCCTCTCTTCGTCTAATTTAATTATCATTTATCAGGTGTTCAACTGTAATCCGGTCACATAAAGGTGTGTCATTATTTTATGTCCGGTTCTTATTCTTCGTGTTGATTTGGACTCTTCTCTTAACTTTTGGGTTTTGTTTTATCGCGTTCAGGTCAATAGTTTCAATATGGGTCCTGCTGACGTTAAATGACTTCCATTTTGTACACCATGACTTTGTTAGGTTTGCGTAGGTTTCCATACATATTTCATAAAAGACCTTAATTAATCAGGTTCTCACTGGAACATGTTGTTGTGGTATTCAGTCCTAAGACTAGTCTGTGGCAGTCCTCCCCACGCACTTCCCACATGTCTTAAATGTGGTCTATTAATCTATCCCTTCTCTTTGTCAACGTCCTCTATATTGTTCTCTATTCCCGTATTCTGGTTAGAACTTCCTCGTTTGTGATTCTGTCCACCCATCTGATTTTCAGGATTATCCTATAACACCACACTTCAAATGTTTCTATTATTTTCCTTTCTGCAGCTCCTATCGTCCACGTTTCGCACCCATATAACGCCACACTCTTACGAACATTTTTAGCAATGTTTTCCTAATATACACACTTATATTGCCCGTAAGGAAATTCTTCTTTTTCGCGAAAGCCTTCCTTGCCTGTGCTATCCCACTCTTTATGTCTACTATACTTCTACCATCCGTAGTTTTTATGCTGCCTAAGAAGCAGAATTCCTTAACTTCCTTCCCAATCTAACAACCTTTGTTATTCCACGGTTTCCCATACTACACTCCATTACCTTTGTTTTCCCTCTATTAATCCTTATATTGAACTCTTTCTCCGGGATCACGTTCATTCCATTTACTATTGTTTCCAAGTTTTCTCTGACTCCCCTAATACTACAATAACATCGGCAAATTTATTCTCTTTCCATATACCGTTTTAAGTTTCTTCATCACATATTTCATACTTAAGTTAAACAGCATGGGTGACAGGCTACATCCTCCTCTTACTCCTTTCTTGATTTTTGCTGTCTTTTCGTGATCTTCGATTGTAATTACTGCATACTAAACAAGTTATGTATAAGCATTCTTTCTCGATATTTTATTCCTGTGTCCTTCAAAATTCTTAATAGTTTGTTCCAGTTCATATTATCAAATCTATAAATGCCATGAACGTAGGCCTGTTTTTTTTCTGTCTTCTAAAATTTGACCAAAGTCCTAAGACAACTTTATCTGGAACATATTCGGCTAAAAAGTGTCAATTCCTGATTTTGTGCTATGCCGTTGGTTAAAAGACAAGTTATGCTATTTTCCTGAATGTATTTGTTTTTAGTTTATGGTCGTTGCTGCTAGTCTATTGAGATGATTTTTTCTGACAATAACGTCAAGGAACATAAATGTTAGTCGTTTTCAGTCTTTAAATTGTGGGACGGAAATGGTTAATTAGTTCCAGAAATATTACAGTTCCTTAAAAAAATGAATTGCCAAAATGCGATAATGTCGTCGACATAGCGCCTATAGAAATATTAAAACTTTTGCGGGGAAACCAGACTTTGTTTTTAAAATTTTGTAAGAAACTGTCCGAAAATGTTGGTTTTCATAGCTACGCCGTCTGTTAGACGTTAAAAGCTGCTGTGATATGGATATATGAATCCGTGATACAGCAGAGTTTATATTTTTGAAACGTATAATTTCTCTTTCTTCCTTCTTCCACCTAATCATGAAACATAAAAGACACCCCAACCTTCATACAGTCGCAATCATTCTTCGTCTTTAGTTGATCTGTAGAAATAAAATAATTGTTACTGCATAAATGTTGAGTTGTCTTTTATAAATTGTATTACAGGATGATATCTTCTTTAAATATTTCAATACCGTTGTCGAAGAACATCAGAGCATGTAGATATTGATATAATAAATGGAAGTAAATTTACTGGCTCACGTCTCATCCTAAAATTGCCAAAAGTGAATGCATTCAAATATAATTAATGTTTGACATTAAATATAATAAATATTTTGATAACAAAATATTTAAATAACTTCTGTAGTCAATTAAATTAATTTAAAAGGACTGGTTCATAATTATTTTCTATATGATCAAAGTTACTATCGTCAAGTTTTTGGGGTCCCAATGGGAGGGAATTTATCTGTTAATTTAGCAAATCTCCTCATGAAACATGTTCTAGATAAGGACCTGAATACTACTGTTATTGATCCTAAATTAGTAATGAAGTATGTGGATGATATTATTATGGTGATAAATAGAGATGATGTGAGTTTAATAAAATGCATAGAAGACTGAAAAGTTAGTGGGACGATAAACTTTTTGGACCTAACCCTAGTGAGGAAGGTTGATAGAATTAGAACAAAGTGATATAAAAAGGATACCACCACAAATAAGATGATCAATTTTAAATCCTATCACCCTTGGAGATACAAAGAAAATGGAGTAATTAAGTTATTCCACAGGGCAATTACAAATACCGATCTGTAATTTCTAAATGAGAAGGGTGAAGTATTTAAAATTGTAAAAGAGAACTGGTATCCAGATAGGGTTGTTACATTTCTATGGTATAAGTGCCGGAAAAGAGTTAACAGGTTAAATATGATAGAAAGTTTGGCAGAAGTTGATAAAGGAGATAAAGGAGTTGATAAAAGAAGCTGTAGTGAGAATACTAATGAAAAAGATGTGGAGAAAAAGATAACGTATAGGAGTATTACTTATATGGGGAGGTGTACAGAGAAAATCGAAAGGATAATAAAAGAAAATGGCTTTTCTGAAATTGTCTTTGCCTATAGACCAAGAAATAAAATTGAAGGACTAATACATTCTATGAAAGGTAAACAGATGGTTAGTGAAATGAGAAATGTAGTATATGAATTACCATGCGGAGAATGTGAAAAGGTGTATATTGGCCATACTGGAATGAGGGTCGAAACAAGGATGAAACTACATGAGGGAAATATGAAAACTGGTACGAAGTGTAACACATCACTATCCAGACATTGCAAGACCGAAAATCATAAGGTTGACTGGAGCGGTATTAAGATTCTACATAGAGAAAGGAATGCCCTCAGAAGACGAATCTTGGAAGGCACATATATATTAGATAGAGGGCGAAAATCGGTGAATGAGAGGAGTGAGGCGGGCACGATTAGTGTCATGTATGACAAGGTTAACAGTATTAATAGATTTTGGTCCCGTTGATTAATGACTATCTTATGTATACAAATTAGATTATAAAATGTAATTATAAACTAATTAGATAATTTGTCAAATATGTTGGTCGAATGACAAGCCATTTAAGATCTTTGGTAGGGTAAGATCTTTAAAGCCTATGTTGTGGTATGTCCAATATAGGTCAGTTTGAAAGACGAGCAATTAAAACCTTTAATAGAATAAGACCCTTTGGGCCTAATTTTAGTATATGTGGAGTGTCTCAAGTATGACATAGCAAGATTGCTACAATGTTGTAAATAGAATTATAATGCTGCTGTAAATTAGATAAGAGGTAAAGAAAATTGTGAATCTTATGTTATTTTACTGTTTATTTAATGTAAATTTAAGCTAATATGTATCTGTTTTTAGTTGAAAATGACAATATAGTCGAAAGCTACTGAGGAGGATATGTGAATTGGACTGAAAAATAAATCGGGTTGTTTAAAGACTAATTAATTTGATATTTAAATAATTTGGAAAAAATACAAGAATAGAAAAATGTCGACTGATCCCCGGACTTCCCTTTTTCCGGGCGGACACTTTACCAACGAGCTGATCCTAGTCGACGTCCACGGACCGATTCAACATGCCTCCATTCCTGTAAATCTAAGGCAAGCTCACCTACAATTTACTAATCACGTTCAAATCACAACTTAATTTATGGGAATTATGGACATTGGTAGAGTGGCCGCCCGGGAAACGGAAGGTCCGGGGTTCGAGTCCCTGGTCCAGTCGACATTTTTCACATTTTTATCTTTCTTCCAAATTAACTACATGCTCCTACTTGAGCATCACTCGAAGCATTTCTGCTTTCTTTGTATTTAAATAATCTAATAACGACGTTCCGTCTATTTTTGTGGACGTCATAAGGCAAAATTTCAAATGGGCAAAACTATTACCAATGTGGCAAATTTTGTGTCGTGGACTGCGTACAACCAAATTTACCACAAAGATGGACGAAATGTCGTAATTAACTTACATAACTATTTATTAATTTTTTCTGACAAATTATATTTTGTATAATTAATATTAGGAATGTAGGTTTTCGCGGTGAATATATTGAATATAAAGTTTCTGCCCGAGTTATATCAATCGTAAAACGCAACGTTTTGAAAGCTATCTGCGCCAAAGGCGATGGCGGAGATAGATTCCGAAACGTTGTGTTTTACTATTGATATAAATCGGGTAGAAACCCGATAAGTTTATATTCAATAATTAATGTTGTCATAAAGAAAGATATTGCCCGCTGTACTTTTAATTTTATAAATCCGTATAGTTCCTAGCACACTCGGAGCCCCTTTACACCAAACGAATCAGAATCAAGATGAACCAGACTCATTAAGATTTGCCAATGCTTCACCACGAATACGCCCAGACACAAGTCGCGCTTTCACACCAGGTCATTCCTCCTTGATTGAACTTAGCACTGGATTCAGCCGGTTAGAATCTTCTTCATTCAGTTATTCATGAATCAATAGTCAGACAGGATGGATGTGGAGCTTTTAATGTGAAAAAAGAGAGAAATTTATGACGTGTGTGACAAGAATCTGTGGAGGAAATTGGTGATTATTTAAGCATTGAAAGTAAACCAATCAAATTTATCATGCCATATCCAAAAATATTCGTGGTTGACGAGTATAGTATCACACAGCTCATCAGCAATAATTGTTAATTATCTCAGACAAACTGTGACTCTTGCTTCCACTATTATACATTTTCTATAATTTCTTCCTTGTGTAGAAGCTTCAGATTCCACTAAAGCCAGCATTATAACAAACAGTTCATCGCTGATTCGAGTGTGTTTATAAAATTTCTTCTCGTCAGGATGTAAACGAATCCATAGAAGGAGTGCCTGTGGGACTTTTCTATCGCAGGCATTTCTTCCCAGATTGACTCCGTCGGGAATATCTCGTACTCTCTGTTGATGTTTTTTAAAGTTCTCACATATCAGGGCACCTTCACCTATTTTGGGAGGTGTGTACTGGGGTCGAAGACCTTGGAGTTGTTTGCTGATCCCATTGGATCAGTCGGCCAACTGCGTCCTAAAACTGCTGAAGACATGGAGAAGGGAATCCTGCGACCCCACGCCAGTCTCTTCTCCCGTAATTCGGAAGGGCGTGAGAATAGTACCCAATGCCCGACCTACTAGATCCAGACTTCCTAAGGTTTTCCCTGCATTTCTTTAGGTGAAACACCGGGTAGGATCCTTAAACTATAGCCCGGGAGACTTAGTCAACCTTTAGCTACCTTACTCTACCTTCCGCATCCCCCCTTTTCAATTTCCTTCCTAATCTATTAAAGGGGAGTTGCCTGTTTCAGGATCACTCTCATGTAGTCTGTTAACCAAAAAAAAAAAAGAATCCATGACCTACGTATATTTTTACAGCGTTGCCTTCTAGCAAACACTATAGTCTTAAATGTTACTGAATCTGAGAAATAATCGTGAGGTGATGAGGGAAATGTAGGAGATGGCTTTTTTTAAAGTGGTATTAAAGCAAAGAGTTTGTGGATTTTATTAATCTTGATTCATTCAGGAACGGTTGACGTTAAATGCGCAATGGAAGTATTGCATCACTCCTCCGGCTGCTCATGTGACGTCAGACTGACGTCATCGATAGAGGCGAGCGTTGCTAAGGCTGCTGACCGTTGCTAAGCATGACGTCACCAGCGGCTGCCCCATTCGCGTTTACGCGACGAGCAGGGGAACCCTGGGGAACGTAGTTTCTAGAACAACAAAATTTTTCACGAGACCAATGTGTTATATTTCATAATTGACATATTTGACTAGTTGCAAATATTGTAGTCGTCAGGAACATAAATTACGATGGAAAATTGATTTTTTGACAATTAGAGCGTGTTTGTGCAACACCTGTGTACGCAATTATAATATGAAATAATCCTATAAACATATTAATTTACCATCAAACACACGATTGTTTAATTATATTAGCGAATAGTCAAATCTTACCATATATCTCATTGTAATGATTTTAGTTGTACAAGAAAATAAAATTTATATGATTGATTATGACTTAGATTATACAGCAATAAGATATTCATTTATTGGAAATCAGTCTCAAATAAAATATTTATTAATACCGGATTTTGTGCAACAATGAGCCATATTCATCAGCATAAAAAATAAAAATATATCTAATCGTTTTAAAAATAAACATCTCATGTGAACTTGATTATATATTTTAAATTAATACAAAAATATGCTTTTAAAAAATAATTAAATCAAAACTTGCTACTATATCTATATACCTTGAATTTTGTCTCTGAAATTGTTCTAGCAATTTTTTATGCAGTCACGATTCTCACAAATGTAACCGGTTCCTATAGGAAATGTGTCCAAGTTACGAGAACTCAGTAATATTATACTTGTAAACACAATTCAATTACCAAACATTGTTTGGCGAGTTTATATAATTCTCAACTCGTAATGGCCAATGCTATTCATCTTGAATTTCCTTCTGGTAATGTAGGTGACTCAGTCAAACTACGATTAAGGTGTGATCCACGAAATTGATTAACTGTTATATTAGAAGTTCAAATCTATCTATATATAAATATGAATCGCTGAAATACATGTGCGCGCATAATTTCCGAACCACTCCTCTAGGGGGGAGTTTTATAAGTAATAAAGGCGGAAGTTTGAGTTGAAAAAGAATTTTTGAGTTCAATTACTTTTATAGTGTTTTCCCCGACAATATTTGTGTATAATTTCAACCCCTTGCAGTATATGAGGGTAGGGGTGGAAATGAGTCATAAAATAAAAAGAAAATTATCGACTTTGGAGTCTAAACCGGTGGTAAGAGGGTCACTCTGTTACATCATGACCTTTAATATGTGATTTAAGTAAAATTTCATCCCTTAAGTGGGGAAGAAATTTTATTCTATTAGAGTACTCAAATATTTTTAGTCCTGCTATTGTACCGGGAGTATTTTTGACTCTGTGGAGATATGGGGGTATATTTGAGGTTGATATTAAAACGTTTTCGATGCCGGTTAAGTCATATATTGACCAATAATTACATAATGTAAATATTGTTACTCAAGTAAATAGAGGTTTAATTTGTGGAATGAATGTACTAAACACGATACAGTGTATTTGAAAGTAATACGTCAACACAGTCCTGGATAATTTCGAAAATCGTAAATACCTGCAAACGCGAAAAACGGCGTGCGTGCTATAACAAAAGAATCGATGATTTCTTAACCAGATACAATATGAATGAAACAAAACTAGTTTTGAACTGCCAATGCATGAGGGAATGCGCCAACAAACTAGTAATGTTTTCTGAGGAGATGCGACAGTTAATTTCCTATTTCTGGACCTCTTGGCATGGTTTGACCCCCTGATAGAAATTCAAATGCGTCTTTACTTTGTTTTCTAATTTAAAAAAAGATATGTTTTGGGTTCATTTCTGCCTTAATCAGGTCGTAAATCTTGAAATAATTTACAACTTATTTAATAAGTACTATAAAATTTTGAAAGAACCCAAGTTTAAATTAATAAATCAGCATTATCAAATTTTAATTTTGAAATAAACATATTTAATTTACCAATTATGCTAGTTTATTACTTGACTAATATAAAATTGATAATATTCTAATAGTAATCCCTTCCCCCATCCAACGTGTTGCGTTTTCCCGCAGCATGGTGCGGTTACTGCAGGACAGGAAAACGCACCAGTATTTAAATACATGTGTTGTCTGACATGTAGCGGGCTACCCGCACCCGCAACCCACTCAAGTGTATCACCAGCCTAAAGGAGGACATTGTGATTTGTGATTGTGTGTAGGATTCTCAGGAATTTCTGGGTTTCGTAGGCCGATTTGGCTTCGCAAGGCGAAAGCGCATAACTGGTGACAAGGGTCCGAAGGTCACTGAGGTGCATAGTACATGATTAGTGCACTGGAATAGGAGATGCAAAGGGGGAGGTCTCCTGCGGCTCTCACACCCGGGTTTTTGACGAAAAGAAAAACACTCCGTAACAACGAAGTGCCCCCAGGGCCGCTGCCTCATCCAAGGGCTGGAGGCTTCAATTGCTGGGTCTGGTCCGTCCCATACTCTTAGGTTTCGCATACCCAGGCACCGACGTGCCCAGTAGAGTGACAGCTGAGCTAAAGCTCACTACCTGTATTTTTCGCTGAGGGTTCAGATGAATCTCGCGTCGCTCTTTACGGAGTTGAATCCCCGAGGTAAACCTTGTCGGTAAGGTGGCACTTCCAGACAATGGTAGCCTCTTTTCCTCAGAAGGAGAGTACCACCGCTGAAGGAGAGTACCACCCTACGACTGAAATTAAAATCCAGCTTCCCCCAGATTGCAGCGACTGGTTTCCGGGGCCAGACGCCCTTCCTTCGGAAGTGGAAACCAGCAGCTATCCTCTATGGATGATCTGATCTGTGCAACCACCCAATCGTTGGGGAACTACATCCAGGCAGTTTCATCGTCGGATAACTAAGTATGGCTGATCATTTTCATACTCGACACCTTAGCCCAGAGGCTTAATGACTGCCTTGAAACGGGACTCATTTACTAGTGTCATCGCACAATGATCCGACCCGTCATTGTCAATCCCCCGTGCTCATAAAGGATACTAGTACCCAAACGAGCTATCCCTAGTCCGCCCCCTACTATTAGGTTTCACATACCCTGCGATGACCGACCGGGACCCGACACCAAGGCACCTGAGAAATGCACGCTGTCCTACCGCCGTGATCGATTAGTGAAAACAGGGGAAGGCTCGGTCTCCGACTTGAGGATGAGAGGCTTTCTACGCCAATCGCCCCCGTCCCTTAAAGGAGGACAACATGCTCATAGTGCGAAGTATCAATCGGGGCATGAACAATGTGTAGATAGAAACCAAAACAACAATGATTGGCGGCCAACGTATGACCCAGGTATTGGGCCGTAGTGAAGAGGGGTAATAGAAGGGGGCACTAGGTACACGTAGGCGCTATGGCATAAGCAAATCGTAAATAAAAAGGAAAAGGAAGTTAGTTATGGAGGCATTCCATCAACCATCCGCGACAGGTCACTCAAAATGGCTGACGACGCAATAATCGATGTGAGAAAAAAAATTAAGCACGATTTTTAACTTTTTAGGCTATAGAGCCGGTAAAACCACGACTAGTTTTAACACTAAATAAGATATTCAGTGACGAATGCGAGAAACTTTTCTTCGTTCACTTTTACTATGGAATTCAGATCACTCTTGGCTTTGGATCACCTTATGACGCCTGTCACCCGAAACAAAAACTTATTCGAGACTGTTCTTTATGCAGTGACTACTTCTGACACTCTAGAACCGTTGGAAAATAATTCGTTGAAAAGGGTGAAGAGTTCTGGAAAGTATTTTAGAGGATAAAAGAGAATATAATGTGTTTTTAATCATGTTATTCCCCGTCAGAATAATGCATGTGGGAGAGTGGTTTATTATATGTGGTGAGAGTGTGAAGATTCACGGTAACCGTAATATAGATTTTATTTTCTTCCTACGCGTTGCGGGTTGAAGGAATTTAAGCTATTTTTTATTTCTCTTCTATTTTTGATTTAATTTTAAATAGTAAAATATGCCGGTACAATTGTGATACATGAAATATGAACGTGTCAATGAGTATTTAGTTGCAACCGTTGATATAAGTGATTAAAATTGGAAATTGGTAATAGTGCCAATTACGGCGAACGATTTTCACATTTACGAACGGACTGACGTCATATGATGACGTCATGCTTCTAACCCGATCTCGATACTGAGCTGGCAGTACCGAGCCACCCACTGGCAGCAGTAATCCAGGTGCCGAAGAAATTTGGTATTGTGTCACCTACTACAGGTGGCAGAAACTTAAAAAGGGTCGGTAACATCAATAACGATTGTAGCCCACGTGATCAACGTTAAAGGGTTGTCAGTTACATGTTAATTTTAATAGGAAATTTGCAGTTCCTTATAATAAATCGAGAAAAATAGTGTATTATACATATATACCAAAGATCGAAGATTTCTGGATAAGCAGTTTTTATGTTTCCACCCGGATTAAATTAAGCTTAAGCAACGACGTTGCGATGGCGTACTCTGCCATCTTCACTTGAGCAAAATAGCTGAGTACGCCATAGATACGTCCTGACTTTTGCTTCATTTAACCCGGGTGGAAGTATTTGATGAGTGGTTCGGTAAAATTATCATTTCTACATCGCAGACTTACCCATGTATCACTTACATCCATTATTTTGTTTTCTAGTTCCTGTCCAAAGAATATAACGTGTGCTGGAAATCCCATAGCTGTTCAAAATAAAATGATATGAAACACGAAGCATGTGAATTCCAAGTAAGGAATCGTTAAAAGATGTTGGTGTACCCACAAGAGTCCAAAAACCTGCTTATTTTTACACATTCTTCTTCTTCCTTGGCTTTGCTGCCCATTGAGGATCTTGGGCTACCGCGTTGACTGTGGACTGTCACGTCACATGTTACATTCAAAATTAGGAGTATCGGCCTTAACCCCAGTCTCCGTGACCATGACGACACAATCATCCAAGCCCATGCCAGGATTAGAACCAGGAACCTCAGGCTTGTGAGGCAGTGACTCTAGCCACTAGACCATAGGAGGTCGATTTTTACACATTGGCATTTGATAATTCACCGAAATTGTTCCAATTTGCTGTCTCACTTATATTACGCTCGTTCACCTCAATTCCAATTTGTGTTCTGCTCATTCATACTATAATGATCGTTTCTTCTCAAAATCAACCAAGAAACCTTTTAAAATATAACTGATACACAAAAAAGGAAAAGATTGCGTTTTTTGGGGTTAATTATATTCAGTTGGGACGTTTCGCTCTAATATGATCATTCTCTACTCAATACGAACACTAAATTTATCTGGAAATGAATAGTAGCCACGTGAACGAACTTGTTGGAACCCAATTTGAATTATGAAACGGTGAAATGAAATGTGAATTGTGGTTTGTGTTTGATTCGACCCTGAACTGCCGATTGGTTGGAACACTTGGTGCCGTCAATTCAGATCAACTGACTACATTGTTATGGATTCGTTTTTAATTCCCCTTTCAGGAAATGAAAGGAGTCACTCCATAAAGTCCATAAACATTTGCGCATTTAATTGGAACGTGCGCGTCATCGATCGAGTTAAGTTCAAAGCTGCTATAGAATATGATTTCGATACCGACTTCATTATCAAAAAGAGAAATTCTATTCGTTCAATAGTTATTGAGTCAATTTTGGCGAAAGCATCGTCTGCTTCCCATTGAAGCTTGTAACTCCTGTAAATGAATGAAGGGCTTGTTCTAGGTCAGCGGTATTGAACGATCCTGTCCATTGCGAAGCCTCGCAGAGGACAAGCACGTGTCTCCTAGGTCGCACGTGGACCAAGGTTCATTGATCTGCTGGCAGACCTCATTCATGCGCTGGGGGTTGAATGGCCCTTCACGTGTTTGCCCTCCTACAACCCCTCATTACAGCGCACCAGCCTTCTGCACAATCTGCACGCGGCTGCAAAAAAGAGATACTTTCTTTGCCCTTCTAAAGATGAGATTCAACCTAAGAAGCTTCAAGTAATTCAAGCATATTTACAGTGATTAATTAATTACCCGTTATTCATCCAGTAATTAACTGGAAATGTTAAGGAATTACTCAGCTTGTGAGCTGATTATCGAAACAGTTTCAAAATATGTATCTACACGATGAACATTGATTTTTAAACATTTCTTCTTCTTTGGCTCTACAGCCCATTCAAGGCCTGGGTCGACCGCGGACTGTCATCTTGCATGACGATTGTTAAATGAGACAATATAGAATAGGTAGGTAACTAATTCCAAGAGTAACGAGCTGCAAAGATCTGGGGATATATTTCATCAGCAGACTTGAATGGGTGACACAGGTGAATTGCACGGCTGATAAGCGTGGAATTTCTTACATTTCATAATGAGAAACTTAAAAAAGGGAAGTTCAAAATCAAAGGAGGTGGCATGTTTATCCTTAGTTAAACCAATTTTGGAATACGGGGTTCCCTATATAAAAAATCAAATTGAATCATTAGTGAAAGTTCAGAAAAAGGTTGCTAATTTTGTGTGAGTAGGGCCGGGTCACAGAAATGGAAACGTAGAACAACTAGGCCAGGAAATATTGTCATAAAGGAGGGAGAAAGTAGAGCTGCTTTTGCTATTCGGGGCAAAAACCATGGATTGGAATTAGCCGCAGAATGCAAAAGCCCGGTACATGATATCATCAATTCAAAGTAAAATGTAGAAAGCAAAAAACAGATGTTGGGAAATTCTCGTCCTAAAAAGGACCATCAACGAGTGGAATAATTTACCTTTGGGAGTGTTTGTAGGAAATCCTCTTAAGGAAAATAAATTCTAAAAAAACGTGTGTAGTGAAGTGGTTATTTTGAATAATATAAATGAATATTCTAATTTAAATGTTAAAGTCAAAGGGAAGCGAAGTGTTAAGTTAGTATAATTCTTCCAATGTTTCTCTTTTTTATTTCAGGGCTGTAGAAATTTTAAAGGACTATGATTACTTTTTAAATGAGGAGTATTTATGTATTAGTAATTTCATTTTTTATCCGGCACCGAGCTTGCGCCCAATTGTAGACCAACAATATAATAGAATGACATATTCCGAATATGGAGTGACACGTAGTCAGGATGGGTCCAGTTATGCGCATCGCAGCTAAAACCAGCCTCATACGGAAACAATGGTAATAAGAACTCCTTCATACCCAGACCAGTTTAATATTCGTTAGAGATTTTCGTAAATAATTAAACTCACGGGCAACCTGAGATTCCGCGGCTAGGGCAAATACTTGATTTTGCTAGTATAGAGCTAGGAACTGTAAATATGTAAATTTGTTAATATTAGTATTAGTAAATATTTGTAAATAGCATTCAATTTGTTTCTTTCAAATAGATTCTCCATCAGCCTTAATTCCAGTCTCCCCGACCAAATTTTTAAACGTTACACAAATACAACATTTAATTAGTGAAAACGTGTTTTCATAATTTGTTTACAGTGTTGTAATGAATATATTTAACTACAACAAATATAAAAAAAATAAGAACAGCTTGGTAGAACTTAAAATAAGACTCGCGAATGCGCATCATTTCCTAAGACTTTAGTGCCTGAGTTCCGAACCTGGAGGTAAAACGACCATTCTGCGGAGTCAATAAGGCAGTAATAATTAAATTATATAAACATTAATTAAACCAAATAACACATCAGCGTCAGGTGACTTGCGCTCTCCAGTCCAAATCTATTTTCTACGGATGATTTATTTTTTTTAAGAGGAAGATGCGTCAGATAAGGTAGAATTACTCGGACTATTCGAGCATGAACGTTTAAAGTGGGATTTCGAAATTTTGACCTTGTTACATTTTGGCTAACAGTAGATACAGAAAATCCTATGACAAAGCTCTAAAATGTTAATACCATTTGTACCACTTATACCACAAGATTTTTATTTAACATATAATTAGACCCATACCGAAGAAGACTGGGGCTGATAGATGCGAACAGCACAGGACAATCTGTTTAGTATCTCATGCATGCAAAATATCAACGAAAATAGTATATAGGAGGATGGAACAACAAATAGAGTTAGGAGAAGGTCAGTTTGGTTTTAGGAAGAATGTAGGTACAAGAGAAGCAATATTGACTTTACGTCTAATTTTAGAACACAGGATAAGAAAAAACAGGTCTACATGCATGGAATTTGTAGATTTAGGAAAAACCTGTGATTATGAGAATTGGAACATACTATTAAGGATTTTGAAGGCTTATACATAACCTCTACATAAGGCAGTCAGCAATAATTAGATTTAAATATCAATAAAAGAAAGCAGAAATCAAGAATGGAGTAAGACAAGGATGCAGTCTGTCACCCATACTGTTGAACTTCTATATAGAACTGGTGATGAAGAGCCACTTGGAGATTCGGATGTTGCCGAAATGAGTCTGTCCGATATGAGGGTAAACACATACATCCAGTTGCGACTTCACATTTTTGAAATGCAAACATATCATATGTGCCATTCAAATAAGATCTCAAATCTAAAATATTTAATTATCTGTCACCAAGACTTTTAAAATATATTGTAATAAACAATACAAAAATATATACAATAATTACTCTTAGCAACTTTTGCCAGTGTATTGCTTTTCAGCAAGGGCGGGTCGATGTTGAAAAAAAAAACAAGCTGTGTGAGGGGGAATTAACGAATTTATTATTTTATTCGAAAGGTCCACGTATGCCATTATGTATGGAGGATAACATTGTTCAAATGTCCGCCGTGGCTTCACAGGGTGATACGGAACCGAGTGGTCCAATTTACAATCGTTCTGCCGTATAGATTCCGCTGAATTTGCAACCATATAACGCCACGCTCAATACGAACACTTTAGCAACGATTTCCTAATATTTGCACTCATATTACCCGTAAGTAATTTGCTCTTTTTGTGAAAGCCTTCCTTTCCTGTGCTATCCTACTCTTTGTGTGTACTATATTTCTTCCATCCCTAGTTATTATGCTTCCCAAGTAGCAAAAATTCCTTAACTCCTTTTCAAACTAACACCCTTCGTTATTCCACTGTTTGCCCAACTACACTCCATTAACTTACTTTGGTTTTCCTTCTATTAGTCTTCATAATGAATTCTGTCTCCAGGATCACGCTCATGCCATTTATTATGGTTTCCAAGTCTTCTTCTGACTCCCCTAATACTACAATGTCATCGCAAAAGCGTAGGGTTTTTATTCATTCTCCTTGCAGTATGATTCTTTTTCCATATTCCGTTTTAACTTTATTCATCGTCTGTTTTATATATAATTTAAAGAGCATGGCCGACAGACTGCAACCTTGTCTTACTCTTAAAACTTTATTACCATTACTAAAGCGTTTGTGATTACCTTCAAGTATTTTAGTTTTGAAGTGGTTAGGGGCATTTGGTAAATATGTTATTGTCTGTTTCAATCGTAACAATAGTTATTACAGGAGAAACATTTCAATGATGCATGCATCATCACAAAATACAGCTATAAGTTATTTGAATTCAGTTGTTAATAAGGCCAAAACTGATATTTAAAAATTATAATTAATTAATTCAATTCAAAAACATATGAAACAGGATGAATGATCATTGCATTTTAATTGGTAAGCTGCATTGTGAATTCTGCTTTGATCAACATAGTCTTTCAGATTTTGTATAATAGTGGATAAATTTTGGATCAATTTAGTGATAAACTGAATATTATAAATAAATATTTTATTATTTAATTCTAAAGCTTAATTTTATAATTTTCATTGTTATTAAAAATAAAACAATCATAGCTATTGTTTTCACTTCTTTTTAGAATTGACGTTGCAGCAAAATATTAAAGTTTTGTTTTATTTCAATTTAAATACCTAGAAAATACCAAGTTAATTTTTTTATTCAACTATGTTTGCTTTATTTATATAATTTCTTTGTAGAAAGAACTGAGGAGGTCCTGAATGTTGGGAGACAAAAGGTTTTAAAATAAATTGATTTCATTTCTGTCTTATGACCATATGTGTTTTATTTATAATGTGGTGATTCATGACCTTTACAGTCGGGTAAAGCAAAAATAATTTAGTTTTGTTATTTACGTATACAGGACGGAAGACGACAATGGTTTGGTGGGGCCGAATGGGCGGGAAAACGTCACCGTCTGCACATTGTTGGCTGCGAGATTGTTGATGCTGGACGAGATTAGAGGACAGTTGGTGCAGGGAGGCTGCAGAGGACAGTTGTTGCAGAGAGGCTGCTGGAGAGAGACGCGAGGGAGAGACGAAGCAGTGGCAGAACAAGGCGACATGTATAAAATTTAGTTTCTGCACATTTAAGAAAGGAGATTCTTTTGGTGGGAGTACAGAAAATAAAAAGACAACATTTGATCTGAAGGAGAGGCGCTAGAGAATCTTAATATGAAGAAGACGTGACCCAGCAAAGGAACAACCGGCATACGAACAAAAACGAAGAACGACGTTATCTGGTAACGGCAATTTACTCGGTTTTTCCACACAAACCATTCTCGTCTGATTCGCGATTTTAATTTACAACTATATCGTTCGTCACCCGCGTTCCCTGGAGCAGCAATTTAAGAAGCTGCGTAGAGTATTATTTTTGCTTTTACCGACTGAGCTAATGGTTAAATTGATATCGTAAATTTATGTTTTCCATTATAACTTAATTTGAGTTATATTTATATTCAAATAGTAAATACATTATCATTATTATTATTATTGTTTGATTGTACAACAATATATTTTTGATGGTGTAAACAATGAACACCACAATAAGACAGATTAATTCAATTACTTTTTTTTAAAATTTATTGTTATATTTAAAATCTATTTTGATACGTTATATATATATATATATATATTTTAAATATGATGTTTGCGTGACCATTACTCGGTAACAAATGTGATCGCAAGAACGATCAGTATATATATATATATATATATATATATATACTTACCATCAGAACGAGGCATTAAGATAATTTTTATTTGAAATGTGGCTACTGACAAGTCAATACTCAAATAAATGTTGCCGTTCGTAGTTTTAAATAGTATCTATAGTTCCTAGATATACTGATCGTTCCTGCGATCACATTTGTTACCGAGTACTGGTCACGCAAACATCATATTTAAAAATATAGAAAGAGCAGAACAGGGATCTGGATGAGTCATAAAGGACCAGTTCTGGCTACCACATTTCCTACGCCATCTGCGATTAAAGGAGATAACCACCCAACTAAACACACATATGATATATATTTGCAATGTGAGGGAAAATTTGCAAACTGCCGGCCCATGTGGTGGTTTCATTAAATCAGTTGTCTGTTGCACTATGAATACTAATGGGCATGCAATTAATATTTTTTTGCTCAGTATAGTATTTATCCACCAAAAATATATTGATGTTATTATATTTGCGTTGTAGAATATTTTAACGGAAAAATTTTAAAGAGACTTTTTGGGTAAATTGAAGACACCCTTTGAATGTCAATGACGGAACCTTTTATAATTTATAATAAATAGGAATAAGTTTAAATTTGCTTATAGATAGATATATTTTATACTTTTTTACGTGATCTGCGAATGGTTAAGCAATATATTAATTCAAAAGTCTCAATATTTAGGATCTTAACTCATGTTCTGTTTATAAATGAAGGCTTCAAATTTTGTGATGAAAAATTCATTAGCATTAATAGGTTCTCCGGTGATGACGCTCACCTTTTATTTTTGGTTCTAAAATAAAAGAATTTATAAATAAATTGAATAAATCTTTCAATCGCTAACGTCTCGTCATGTTAAAGTAGGTTAAAATTGAATGTTAACAAAATTAAATGTTTTAAAATATATACTGCGATATTAGAATCCTTAAACCATAGCCCGGGGGCCTTAGTTAACCCTTGGTTACATTGCTCTACCTTCCGCATCCCCCTTTTGTAATTCCCTTCCTATGCTATTAAAGGGGAGTTGTCTGTTTCAGGATCAGGATCACCCTCATTGTAAGTCTGACAAATCTATATATACGTCGGTCAACTGCCTCCTAAAACTGTTGGAGACACGTAGAAGGGAATGCTGCAACCCCACAGCAAACTCGTCTCCCGTCATTCGAAGGGCGTGAAAATAGTACCTGATAGTCTGACCAACCTGATGCAGGTTTTCTTGGTGAAACACCGGGAAGGATCATTAAACTATAGCCCAGGGGCTGTAGTCAACCCTTCGCTCTCTTGGTCTACCGTCCACATCCCTCCTCTTCAGTTCTTTTAATGAGGAGTTGCTTGTTTCAAAATAGTCATAGGGAATTTAACTGTAACAATTTAATATTTTCTGAACTCTGTGTTCCTTCTACGATTTTTAAATTTGTAAACTAGTTTACAAAGGAATAAAAACATTAATTTAAGTGATAAGAGATAATTTCAGTCCACGGTTTTTGCTCCCTATAAGGTTTTAATAACAAATGCAGCCTTGCATTCTTCCTATTTCGTAACAATAGCTCCGATCCTAATTTTTATACCTTTCCATTGCTATGACCTGGCCCGACTCGCACAAATTTAGTAGCCCTTTTCTGAACTTGTTCCAATAATTCTACTTGATTTATTCCATAGAAATCCTAAAAAGCAGGCCCGCATGCCAAAAATGGTCTAACTAAAGTTAAATACACTACCACATTTGAATGTAAACTTCCCTTTTATAAGTTCATCTCCTTTTTGTCTTTATTTAGACTACTATGATTATTAGCGACTACGGTAGGTGAACCCGTGAGCTGTTTGTCTGTAGTTTCGACAACGTGAAAGCACACACATAACAGCCATTCCCATGCTAGGATTCGAACCCGGGAGGTCTGTGATGCGAGGCAGAAACGCTAACCACTACGCCACATTATCAAATGTACAGAATTACTCGCTTTCAGGATCGTAAAATATACTTGTTTTTGCCATATAAATCTAGATTTTTTGCAGGTCGTCGCCATTGGAATTAGATCCCACCTAAGCTATATTCCATCTCATTTATCAACGCACGTTTTGTAAGAGCAGCATGTCTTTCAATTATCTTTCATTTTATCTTCCTGAGCCCAGTAACATGTCATAATCGTTCATTATCTGTCTCTAGATGATACCATCGTCCGCGAAATAATTTTTTTATCAGTTCGCTGTTTCGTCTGTATAATCTTGCCATTTTAGATAAATAATCGGGCTTCCAAAACACGTAATTAAGTGATAAGACGTTAGATAAATCATTTACACCATATATTAAATCTCAAAGAATACGTTGGCTATGACATTTGGAGAGGATGACAGATGACTGGTTGCCTAAGCGAATAATGAATGCCAGAATGGGTTACACCAGAAAGAAGGGCAGGCCAAGAGATAGATAGATGGCCTTACTAGGATAGAGATCCCAGGATGGAAGAGAAAAACTGAAAACCGAGAGGTATAGAGGAAGATTGTTGAGGAGTCCAAGGCTCACCAAGGGTTATAGCGCCCAAGAAGAAGATATATGTGATATGAATTTTCATTAATAACTTTATGGAATATTAATCAGAAGTATGTTTGCCAGTAAGTTTACTTAGTCCACTTTAATGCTACCCTGCTTGAGAAATAAGCCTTGAAAATGCTTGGTGCCTCTGAGCGAAACATCGGCAAGAACGCCAAACAACAACGTGTTCCAACAGCCCAAAAATCGCCATATAATTCTGATATTAATATGGCCACGAAAAGAATTTTGGGTTTCATAGTATGACTACAAAGAAAAAAAATATTACGGGGTGAAAGTATAATGAAGTCTTCGCCGCCGTATTAGAGTTTCGTCCACAGCTACCACGAAATAATGACTTTGGTGGCAGTTGGCGTGGTAATCCTTTTTGTGCAGTCACTATGTAGAGATTTGGTAGTTTGCGGGGACCGCGTTCATTATAAGAAAGTAGGAGAGTGAAGCAAGATTCACTTCCAGAAATAAGAGTTGTTCAGAATTGACGATAGGAAATAGGATAGAATTTTTCGTGGATTGGGTTGGAGCTAAATCCAACCTTCAGAACAGCGAGGAGTGTTGGCTGTAGGGAGACAGACTTGAATTCCAATATAGTAAGAAAGAAGGTTTATTATTGTTCAGTCTTACAATAACCATAAATGAAGAACAAATATTGAGTCTATGAATAGATCAGCCTTAGGTCTTGAGGTTTAAAGGCTGAGTGCAATTCATGAACTGACTTTCAGGGCTCATTTTTTTACCGACGTTTTATTTCGGCTCTTAGGCCAGATTTAATAAGGCCACGGAAGGAGTACTTGCAGTGTTAGATAACAACTGCACAACAGTCCTACTTAGCTAACGCAAGTATTTTCCTTTCCGTGTTCTCTTGTTACAGCATAAAAGTAATTGGCACATTATAAAAGTATATCACCTTCGGTGGGGAGGCGCGTAACCTCTGGAAATCTGGTGGAGGTTATGAAAGCAATTTTTTCTGTTTTTGAATTGATAACACAAGGAGGGAGACGATTTATCAATATAATATTTTATTTGAAATTTACCGTGAAGCATATAACAATGAATATTATGTAAATATCACTTTACCGCGAGTAAAAACACTTGATTCCTAGATTGTGTCAATTGTGTTAGACAATTTAAAGTTGCTTAATATATGTTGCGAAAATTTATGTAAACTTCATTCATTAGGTAGTATAGTAGTTTTGTGATTGCAAGTGAAACCACGTATTAGCCCTGAGAAAAAGTTTAAAAATTTTATTTTGTCTACGTGACGTATTATCCCGTCATCAGCGTTTCGTTTATAATCGCATCTTGTTCTTGGCGGTTAATAGACTACATGAGGGTGATCCTGAAACAGGCAACTCCCCTTTAATAGCATAGGAAGGGAATTGAAAAGGGGGGTGCGGAAGGTAGAGCAAGGTAGCCAAGGGTTAACTAGGGCCCCCGGGCTATGGTTTAAGGATCCTACCAGGTGTTTCACCTAATGAGATGCAGGGAAACCCCTAGAAAACCTGCATCAGGTAGTTGGGGCATTGGGTACTATTCTCACGCCCTTCCGAATGACGGGAAGGGGTCGCAGCATTCCCTTCTCCATGTCTGCACAAGTTTCAGGAGGTAGTTGGCCGACTGATCCAATGGGATGAGCGGACAACTCTTGCCGCATGCCCAAGGTCTTCGACCCCAGTACATATACCTCCTAAAATAGGTGAAGGTGTCTCTCCATGTGAGAACTTTGATAAAAAAAACAGGGAGAGGGCGAGGCACTCGCGACATAATCGGGTGAGCCCCGCAGCCACTCTTGAGTGAAGCGCCTGCGAGAAAACTCCCGCAGCACCTTTTCTTTTAACAGGCTACATGTGGAAGAGTGCCGGACATGAGGATACAATAGTAATATAACTGCGAGATATAAAAATTATTACAGTTTATTTACTTTGATACTAGCACACATACCGAACAAAAAACTGAACCAATAACTTCTGGAAGACGGCCGTTGAATAACATGACAAAGGAAATTAAAATATTCTCTTCTTCAAATATCATTCCTTCTTTCTTGCCGCCTTACGTTCTGTGCATTGCTTGATTTCTAATTGATAGGGTTTTAGTCCTGTAGCAGTGTGGCTGTATACTCGTACACCTGGGCTGTTTCCTGTTTCCGCTGGACCAAGGCTATTGTGCTCAGTGGAGGAAGCTGATAGGAACAACTCGTTTGCGTCAGCACTTGTGATTCCGTACGTTGTTTTGCTTGCGAAACTCGGCTGCAAAAACAGGAAGCAGCCTGCATAAACTAAGAGGTGCTTATCTTCGAGGCAGCTACAATGCTGTCCCTCTGCTGACAGGGCAAAAATGTCTCTCGCCACGTTCAAGACGTTCAAATACCTACCACGTGATGATTTACATGAAATTCTTACACAAAAAATAATCAGTTTCACGACTGTGTAAATAATAAATTTCACTGATATTTCAACTCCACTAAAAAAGAATAATTTGTCATTATCAGTGCACTCAGCATACTTACTCCGACATTCTATATGACTATAAATCTCAATCATTCAGATTTGGTCAGGGTTATAGAACCATACAACAGTCTCCCGGAAACGTGATTCGATTTGCTGTTCAAAATCTTATGAGTTCTACGTTATAAACATACTCTTACATCAGTTTCAAACTAGTGTAACCGAGCGACAAGCACGGCGTATAGAACAAAATACTGATGTTGAAGTATCTTCTCACAAAGTTCAGCCTCTATCATACAGAGATCGTTTCAGTGAAATTGAACGTAACGATTTCAAGTGCCGCCAGGCACATGCTCATGCATTGATAATTTCCTGACATCCTAGATACTTCATGAGTAAACTTTATATAGGCTTCAGGACAGAGAGGGGACACTGTTTTCAATTAAAATTTGTAATGATAGTCAGGAAAATTTTAGTGGTCCTTGAGAAATGAGATAGGCATTTTAGCGCTTTAGAGAGAGACAAGATAACGACTTAATATAGGTGGAAATGACCATTCATTCAATTTTAAACAGATATTTGAGGAAAATGAATAATTTAGCAGCAACTTTATTAATAATTTGTCCAAAAACAAGTGAAATAATTTAGAAGTAGATTAAGGAAAATTGTGTAGCAAAGGCTAAAGTGTAGTGTGTAATGACTGCAGTTGTTATGTAGTGCAGCAGATAATACTCAAACGACAAATTGATGAAATAATTAAGTTTTCTGACTGGTGGATCGAATATTGTCGTCAAACACAGTCAACGTTATTGTAAGAATTTTAGCTAAACAGATACTTTTATTATCACTAGCCAGGTGTCCAGCGTTGCCAGAGTACTTATTACTATTTTCCCGGTGCAGCGTTTAATTCGAAATTAGTCTCTTGGTCAACTTGTGATTTAGCCGGTATCGAGCGCGTGTTATACAGATTAGCATTACTGTTATTTGTAGTATAATAAATTGTAATATTGTTGGTACGTTGACACCGGGCTCTGCCCTATGTAACAAATCTATCAATCATATGAGTGATTGAAAAGTGAACATTGACACACTGACGAATTAACCTTGCCATTAAAGCATAAAGTTTTAATCTCAAGAGCTTAGCTTGTGGTGAGATAGCACTGGTGATAATTTAATAAAGACTTTTCTTCCTAAATAGTGATAATAAGGCAAAATGCTTTATACTGACTTAAGTCATAGGGTAATTATCAGTAAGATGTCCAGTTGAATCCAGGAAACTATTTTTGCAATTGAGGTAAGTACGAACGTCATATTGTTTACAGAATGTATCTTTAGTACTACACTTGATTCGATTGCTGAAGATGCATTTTTATTTCTATATATTTATTTCTTAATTATGATTTTAAATATATATACATATATCCCCTAATACATTTACGGATACTCTATATAATATGGATTTGACGTGAAATAATCGTTTAAATCACTTACAGGTTTATTTTACGTATTCTCTGGCAACAAAGGAATAAATGCATGTTATAGATAATTACGTCATCTTTCATGACAGTGGAACGCTTTCGACCTGGTCAACTACATTTGCAGAACGTTTTGCAGTTTATTTGGAACGGATGTTGGCTCGGGCCGCAGCGAGGTATTTTTGGAAGTGGCGTGTGTCAGGAAGGAAGTATTTATGGCCATCGCAGTAAATTTCACAAGCCTGAAGTGGTCCTTGAGAATCAGTTTTATTGTTCCAGTTCCTATATTTTGGGTGTTATCAAAGAGTTCATTAGATCTCGAATCAACTTTTACAAATACGTCGTCGAGGATCCCCAACTCCATTTATCATCTAACTGCACAATAACAAAATAAAGAAATAAATTATTATTCATAAAATAATTCTGATTTATTGTCCGTTAAAGAATTAAACTTAAAAGACGGTTATGTTCGTTTCAATTATCGATAATAATAAAACATTAAATGGCCTCCGAATCAATTCTTCTCATTTTCAACAAGTGCCGTTATCAATCTGTAGTTTCATATGGATGGGGTTGTTCTGTATTTGCGTAAAAAGTAATTGGAAATAAAGCTGAATTAAAAATAAATTTTCTATATCCACAGGTCCACGACCCACCTACGTCTGGCGCAAGCTCCTGGTTCCTGGACCCTGCATGATTGACATCACGGACTCGCGTCCGACTCACATCAATATCCAAACTTTCTTCCCAAACGTTTTCTCCCACTTTGTTTTCAAAACGTTTTACTGTTTTTAGAGGACATATTTAAAATAAAATAAATGTCTCTTAGGAATAATGACATTTCTAACATTACTCTCCTATGATTACGTTTTCTTCTACTATTTTCAGTAATATATTAGATACATTTAGTTATAAGTTTCACTTTATCTATTTGTTTAAGTAATGCATTGCTATTTGCTCTGTTTATTACACAATTATTAGTCTTATCTAGGATTGTAATATACCAATTTGAAATTGGTCGCAAACTTTTCAATCTTAACTTTAACTTATTATTCCGTTAATTCGTTAACTACGACGTTTATCTTTATGTTTGCCAGGCGCCACTGATTGTAAAACAACGATCAGCGTCAATCACAGATTACGTCATGATGACGTAAATTTTATTTATGAGAACCCTCCCGCTCAAAGATGACTATTGAAAGTTATCAATGTAATGTTACTCGTGGTAGGATAAACTAGCAGCGAAACGACTGTTACTGACCTGTGATATTCGCATCGAATGTGTTGAAACTGTTAACACGAATTTACGCTCCAGTGTATTATTTGTTTTAGTGATAATTATATTTCCGTCGATTAATTATTCTTTCTATATTTTACAACACATGTTCGCAAATAATCTGATACGCCATACTGTAATATATTAAAATTAAGCGAGAGAATTAGAAGGACGTCAAAGTACTTGTTTTTGTTTGTGCGTATTATCTATTGTGACGGTCAACGCTTCGGACAATAGGAACAGACCCTTTTAGGGCAATTGATGCTCGTGTTTTAAACGAATGACAGATCCGTTCCAAATTCACAAAAATGTTACTTCTATCGAACGTAGCTAATTGAAAACAACTAACGTAAAAAATGTGCCAAGACTCGCATCCAGCACCTACAAATTTCCTATTTACAGTAATTTTATAAATTTCAACGAAGGATGCTATTTAAAATTGCAGCTGATTGGTTATTAAAAAAGTGAGGCGGAGAATTCGGAGTCATAAGAAGAGAAATGGAAATAAATTTGGTGTTACTTAACTACGCTCCGCTAGCGAGAGCAGTGCTAAGCTCTTGATCTCTGAGTCGAGATCGAAGAGATGTTAAAATTTTGGTGTATGTCTCGACTATTCCGTTCAAGGAGTGACACGCAGCAGGTAAAACATCATACAGCCATTCAATCCCGACGCAGAACCACAACCAGCGCCTCTCCAATGACTTACAATCTGAATTCTGCTAAACATAAATTGAAAAATGTTAACGATGTTTACCGATGTATTATTTTGAAAATATTAGTTTAATTATCCTTTATTACCGTCTAAAAATAAAATACAATCACAATCGTAATTACTTCGTATTGATTCATACCAGAAGCTTTCGTCCTTTTTCGGACATATTCATCTATTCATTCAGGACAGCATGAAAGGAACCGTAGAAATCGGTAGGAGTCACTTTACTTGAAGTTGACAACGGCGACAATTTTAAAATGTTGCGGCGTATCAACGAGACCACTCGATTAATTTCCGGCTAAGATTTGATACATATTCATCTAAATTCAAAATCTGGAAACTATTTCCCCCGTTTCTCGCTGTATGAATTAATACGAGCAGATTACGATCTGTATATGTATTTATTTTTGGACAGTTGTAGAAGCTTATTAAACTTATTTCAAATATAAACAAACTTGATTCTATCATTTGCGTTACACAAATCATTTCCAAATTTTTTCCCTTCCTCGAAAATTGAGAATTATCAGAGAGGGCATCAAGAAATAAAGATTAAAAACAAAGGATAAGCGAGACCGATTACGTTTATTGAACGTCGGTGACAGTGGGAAAGTAATCGATTATCCAGATTAATACCTGAGAAAAATGGAAATAGGTGTCTAGAGTGAATTTAGGGATACTTTAACGTTTGGAACAGCAAAGGAAGTGTTCGTTATCAGGGATATAAAACATTCAGAATTACAGCATGGCAATCCAAACACTGCTGAAGGTGTAGAGGTCCTTCATACGGCTTAGGTCTAGAAAGAAACGATTGCTTTCTCGGGCATTTTCAAACCGAATTCCGGTAGATATAAAAATTATTAGCCTAATTCTTAATGGAAGCCCTTTCTTGTTGGAATAATAATGCTTTCTTCCTATAATTTTAATTAAATTTAATTAAATATTATCAAATGTACTTCCGAAGAAATACGTATTTGTTGGAAAACTAGTGAATCCTTCTCTTTCTGTTGAATAGACAACATATTTTATCAATTGTGTAAATTATTTATATGCATAAGGCACAGCAAGTTTTAAATAAATTCGAAGTATCCCTTCATCGGAGATTTAGACCACACCATTTAAGCTCATCACTGAATATTCAGGTTTAAATTATGCTGCAGAAGACTTACACAAGTCTACAGAGAAGGCTGACTCAGATGATGAGTATTGCTCTAGAACGTGACGTTATCTACCAGAGACCACTGCCCTACATGTGAAGAGGAAATTTTAGACAGACGTTTACGTAATTTTACACAGCGTATTTGGTATCAACTTATCACGGTTTCGGAATATGTATAGTGACCAGAACGGAACGGCTTACCGTTCCCGTAATGAATCTTACCTTCTTTCCTTCATTTTTCGCTCTTTTAATTTAACAAACAATATACCAATTTTTAGCATTTATTACCACATAAAGAAATAATTAAATAAATAACTATAAATACTTGATTTTTATAATTGAGTGGTTTGGGTGGAGCTGATTGGGATTCATAAAGAAGAACAAAATTATGTGCATAGTGCATGGCTGTACGTTATTTAATACATTTATATATGCATATTAGAAGAAGTATTCAGACATACACTTATGTCACGGAACGATAGTTATTATTTTAATTTACAGAATTCAGGTGAAGAAAACTTGTACTCAACATTATTAACAAGTGAAGTGAATTATTAGTGTTAATAAAATCATAGTATAGTGCTTTTTTGTAAACAAAGAGCGAAGTGATCTTCGGAAATGAAAATGGAAAATATTTAACAACTTTTCTGCGTTAATACGTGGACCACGAGTGTTAGGAGGATTACAGAAGAGATTTGTACGACTGTATTCTAATCAATTATAAAAGAAAAAAGTTATATAAACTTTCTGTTTTCAGGTTTTGTTCACATGAAGCTCAATTTAATTTTCCGTCATTTTCCTCACGATAATTTAGGGTCCCTTATTTTAAACATTAGGCAAATGTTGTATTTGTGTGCTTACGTGTTTCAACTGTCTATGATTAAATAGTTTCCATGTTAGAAAGTATTTAAGTCAACTCTTTCAGTTCGTTGGAGAAGTTTACTGTTACAGCAATTTATTTGAATAAATTAATAATAGCCATAAAAGCGAATGTATTGAATGAAATGCATAAATTATAAGTAGTCCCACAAAATACCTTTAAGATATGCTGAAACATAATGTTAAGTTATTCGCTAAGTTTGTCGTAAATTTTTTCACATTAAAAAAAAAACATTAAAAATACTCACCCTGACAAATATGATTTGATGTATTATTATTTTTCTTATTAATTACTGTTTTCTCCATCTGATTAATTTTATTCGTTTAATCTAAGGAAAGATGTATGAATTTTATATTACTTTATTTTAAGTAACGTCAACTGGTGGCGTCAATGTATGGATTCTTAACAAGAATAAATCCTACTTTTTCTTTGTGGCGTAGATAAAAAATCAATTAGTTCTTATTTCTTAATTTCCCTGTTCATTAAATTAAATTCCTCTTTCTATATTAGTATTTTCAAACAGTTTTAATTTGTTTATTCATAATATTAATGTTTCCCATCGATAGGTCGTAATTCAGTTTTATGTTGGATAGAAATAATAATTTTCTATTTGCTCGTGAAGCTTTTCGTGGCTGGCGTTGCTGAATGGTAATATTTAGTGAAAATTGTATTACTTCCTTGTGTCTAATGTACGTAGGGGAAGTCGCGGCGGAACAACACATAATTTAACCTTTTTTGTAAAATTTTCAAAACTGAAAACTCGTTTCTTGAAGGTATAAAACAGTCTTTTATTCTATTATTTACTTAATCTAATATCAGTATAACTTAAAGCAACGGATTAAAATTTTTGATGAATTTTTTAAAGGATATTACAAATTTCCCTTCTGACCCACCCTTCGGGGGTAATTACAATTTAAACGATAAAATAAAATTTAAATTAAGAAAGATCTTAACACTTTTGTTTTCTCTTTCTTATATACAATTTGCGTACGTTTCTGATCGCTTTATCAATTTTTCCTTCCGCAAAGATATTTTATTGGTACTACATGATTGAACTACCAATATTCCCTTTTTGTCGATCATTTTCTTTATTCATCTATTCTTTTGGGAACAGTATCCTGTAACTCATTCTTGTAGGGACTGTCAGTTTTTCCTTTCTTCCTTGAGGAACACATTACATTTTTCCTTATACAGTAGTATCCAGTTCCGCCTCGAACGGAAGTTTTAGTTTAAGGTTTCTCACCGAGCCTTTATACAAGCAGATTTGTAGATTACCTTCTGTCGAAATGTTGCAAAAATGATAAATACACAGATATAAGATGAAAACAAGAATCAGTTCACAAGGTGCAGTAAGAACCTGGTCAAGTTGGCTGTCGGAACTTCTTCCTTGGCCTGTGACCTTCTTCCACCCCTGTTTACTAAACTTCAGCACAATCCAGTTAAAAAATCGGGTATTCCGTTCTGCCCCGCTTTCCCGTTCCTCTCCGACTTCCCCTATGTGAAATACAATTATTATGAAATAGTTTAATCTGGTACTTAATTCCATTGGTATAGATTTTATTCTATTATTAAAAAAACTCCATTTCTTATTTTTGAAACAGTACGCACGTAAATTCTGGTGAATTTGAAAGTATTGAGACTAAAATCAAATTAAGCCCCCTTGAATTCTTATCAGAAATGTCTCATTCAAAAGAAAATTGCGGCTAGTTTACATTTTTAACAATTGCCTCTAAATACTCACCTATACACTACTAATGTCTAGACCTAAAGGGTGAATTCCTCTCGGACTTACCATGGCTCAGTTTATTGAGTGGATTTGAAAATGGCTGAAACTGCAATTTTTTAATAATATGTAAATTAAAACTCGTAACCACGTTGAGAAAAAGATCAATGGTTTTTCTACTACTATATAATTTAAGCGAATACCGACGATTTTAATATTTTAAACTCATATTCTTTTCTTACGTTTCCATTTCAAAGTTGATCAATTTTCTCTAGTCGATGTGCAAGCCTAGTCCCACAAGGCCGTGAGGTAATATTCTTCATCTTATGTACATGAATATTTTGACGTCTAGTAAGGTATCTTCCTTTCTGTATACTTGGACGCTGACGTGTCATTGTCGTGTGGGTTTGCGTTCATCGACCGGAGGGAAAACTGCCAGATTAGCATGCAAATGCTCTGCTTGATAGGCACAGTTAACCTCAACGTTGAGGAGAGCCCACTACCCCATTTGTGCTCACTTACATGCATAACTATAAAATACCGTAATTTTTGCCTACTATGCGATAGAACCAGGTGTCGGACACTTGCACACTATTAAATATATCTGGCTTGTAAAAATCCCGATTCTTATACTGGATTTGAAAATTTATAATAAATTTCTTAATGTACAACTCATAATATATCAATTTTGGAATATTTTTAAATTATCATTACGAAAACTGCTACATATGTTACGAGTTCTTATTAAAACTAGCATTTATATCATTGGAATTTTTCCAGAGTTTCTGTTAGTTCTACATAAGTCTGATTGCATTTTCATGATATTCCCCGTACTATTATTAAAAAGAGTCACGCAATTGTTATTCAAAATCTGAGCGCCTCATTTTAATATTGTAGATTTGAAATGATTCTCTTGAAATCGGCCAATTTCTTTTTTACTATCACATAACACTACCGAGCTGATCAGAAATATAACGTAGTTAATTTATGAATATTTCGATTTAGAAATTTAACGACCGTCTTTCACTGAAATTAAAAAGAAAAATACTAGTATAGAAGAAATGTATGCTCAATGAAATAGTTTAGGCCTCCTCTAAGGTCTAGTGGCTAACGTAATGGACTAAAATTGCAGAGGTCCCGGGTTCGATTCCTGGGTGTTAGTATGTGTTTTCAAGTACCCTTACTGAGTTTACCTAGCAGAGAAAAAAAAAGAGTAAGTCGCTAATAATTGGTTGGTGCGACTATAAACTGTATTAGAAAAATATATTTTACTGTTTAAAAAATAAATATTTTCTATGTGACATACCAGTAAGCGTCACATTGATGTATTAATTTTTATTTGTTTAAAGTTGTCTGACGAACTTCCTCGGTGATTACGAGAAATAAAAAGCAATTATTAGAGGGAGATTTAAAATTGTGTCTTATTTCACCTGACTTAAGAAATTAAATATAGGCATACACTACCAAACACAAATCTTCATAAGTAGTCATGAATATCAATATGTAGTTCCATAAATAACGTATTGAAACTAGTTCTTAAAATAATTTTTGTTTGTGTGGCAATGGAAACAATGACATTCAAAGAGATAATTTAAATTTTCAGTAATTGTCTCAATAATAAATTATTTTCAAGACAAGTTCGGGTAGAGCAACTGAACAACTATTTGATGTTTTGTGAAAACGATCAATTTTGTATTAATTACGAATAAGAATATATTATCTCTAGTTTTGAAGTTTGTTGGTTATTCATATTTGACAAAGATGTTATCCAGTATCTTATTTTCTCCAATGGAAGAAATTGTCATAGAAGGGAAGTTAAGACCATTTCACTTTTGGAAGTTACTGCAATTTGGTTTACAGCTGAGTCATCTGTGTTGTCTACAATTCAGGGGAATGCTGCAGTTAACGGATCTGCAATTCTTTCATGTTTCAGGATGAGTATGTTGAATGCGTTATATTGAAGACCCATTGGCTATGAATACCTTTAACTTATATTTTTTACAAGGATTTAAGAAGCAAGCAAAATTTTAATTATCCAACAAAAGATAAATATAGAAATGTAATAAATAAAACGGTAAAAATAAGGTTTTTATTATTAGAAATTATATTTCTCTTACAACCATCAATACAGAAACTACAATTTATAATCATCGGAATATTTTAAAGTCAATTTTAATTTTAAATAAACCGGAACGCATTTAAAAAAGAAATAAGTGATTTTACGCGGGAACGGGGCACTAATTGTTTCACAATTTTATCCAGTAAACAAAAGATTGTGTTCCATTCTATCCCGCTATCCCGTCCCATTCCACCTCGATTTCCCCCAATTACCGATTCAATGTTTGTTTTAGAAAATAGTTAACCTGTAATAAATTCTCACAGAGAGGCAAATCATGCACCATTTGTAAATCATTTACAATGCCCAAATATGGTTCTTGAAACTAGTATTTATTCTCAACGTCATTTTCATTACAGCAAACAACAACACTTAAGGGACTAATATGTTCCAAAGCAACTTGGGAAATTATTTGCGCGATAATACAGTTTTCTGGAATATTTAAACCAAGAGAATTAAATACGTCGTACTAATTTCCAGAATGCGTGTCGTTGCTTAAAATTCTTTTCCTTTGCCTTCACGTTTGATGTCAATAATATTTTAAATAATTATTGCAGCAGATGATAATGGCTACAATCAACGACAAAGCACATTAGAATCAAGCGTGCGTGAAAAAGTTAATGAGGGTGAACAGAGTGTTCAAAATAAATACAAGTTGGAGATATAATAACTGAACAACTAACTGGAACCTGGATGCATCAGATTTGAGATTTTCGTGAACTGTTATTTCAGAAACTATAACAAGGGAATGTTTTGAAAAGTATTAATATTTCTGCTAGTTGTTTATTACGTGGATCGGAAAAACTTCGATGGTGTATATTTTTATTTCAGTCATTCATTGTTCTTCCATCCAATCACGCTCTATTCAATTAATTTTACAGTTAAAAACATAAATCGTAAATATCACTAACGATATGCCAAATAAATTGGAATTCTTCAATATGAGGGACCAAATTCTGTAAATGTGTTAGTTTTTATTTATAGAATAGATAAGAGTCAGTTATTTAAATATTTTTATGAAAATAAAATTAGTGTTCATAATCATAAATGCAAAAGTAAGGAAATTTTTTTATTGATCGTGTAAATTTTAAAAATACGAAAGCCTGGGATGTTTGATGGAAGGTTACCAGAAGAAATTAAGATTATAAATAGTATAAGTACAAAAAAAAATATTTTAAGTGATAATAAAATAGTAATCAATATATAATAATAGGACAAGATGGTTATATTTTAATATGATAAAAAAATTAGCTATAAACTAATTGTACAAATAGATAAATAATAAACACTGTTAAATTACTTAAACAATTTGGTACGATAAGAAAAGAGAAACAGCTTTTGGAATTATAAATTAAACGATATGCTAATGTAAACACATCGTTAATATTTTACAATAGTGTGTAAAGGCAAATGAATACAAGTTATTTCAAGTTTTATCCCAGATATATTTAAATTTTTTCTTATTATTACCCTCATATTATTTCTGTTAGGACCACAAAATAATAACGATAAAAAGAAGGGTATTATTAAAGTACATTTCCATATTACATATGGGAGTGTTTTGATTTCTTAAGTTCGTAGTTTGCCATCCAAACATATCCTAAAACTATTTATGTGCAAAATGACTGTTCCAGATTCTACAAGATGCGCTTTGGTCGATATAGATCAATATGAATGTGTCTGTAAGTAAATTTAATAGACATAGAAGTTATACATCTTTTTCGCTTCAGAGAAGAGGAAGAAGATATTTAAGTTTATGACAATATCGATTATAATCATACAGGCAGCAAAGAGATGGAAAGCGAGTTTCTACACATAAAGTCTATATTTATTTGACGTTGATAATTGTAAATAACTTATATTTAAAAAATTAACTCAATTAAAATTTATTTAATAGTATAATTTACAGGTCGAACGCGTTAGGAATTTATTAAATGATATTATTTTATTGTAAAGATTGAAAGTGTTTATTAGTGAAATATTTGATGGCGTGTCATAATTTCTTGAGTTTTCGCACACAGAGTTCTTAGAAAAGAGGAGGAAGTATTTAACATATTTGCGGCTTTCTACTGAGTCACTAATTTTATGTTTTTCGCTGTAGAGGATCTCATGATTCACAGCGAGTTATAGAATTATTTACGTATATGCCTATATAATTTCAACTAACGGTTGTCCCAATAAATATGAAATTATTATTTCCTTGTATTAGTACTGGGCAAAATATATTTCATTTTAACAATGCTAAAACAGAGGAATTTTATTTGTGACAGTGTATTATGAACTTTCTAATTATGTTGAAATGAAGCATGTTTATGGCGCTCATATGTCTTGTATATGCAATTAAATAGTGTGTTATATTATTAGTTAATGAGAAACCGAAATCAGGTCTTGATGACACAATAACGTTCCCTAAAAATGTATATAAATTGATGAAAATTAACTAAAACAGACTTAGGAAATGCTGCCACACACATGCTAGACAAAAAATTATATATTAACAAAAACAAAAAAATAATCAATGTATTTATATGTAGGTTCATATGCTCAGCGTTCACTCTAACCCACATGTACCAAGTTCAACCAAAGTTGATACCCATATGGCTTACAATCTAGGAAAGAACCCAATTTGGTATGACTTATAGGGGAAAAATTTAAAATTAATCTAAATTTACCAGTGGTAGTGTCTATTTAACAGTTTTCGACATTGCCGAGATGAGGTCTCATTTCATTGACATTTAAGCGTTATATCAATGATGTATACACTTACCGCAGATTATGTCCAAATGGTGACTTTGTTATTAAAAAATATTGTTTAGTACATTATTTGAGATCGTAGTATGGGCATTACAGTAGAAAAAGATAAAAATCCTATGCATTATATAATTGTTTTTAAATGGGATTTGCTGTTTTTGATGAAATGATAGAAGATAAGACTTTATAAGATAAGGAGTGGATGACAAAGAGTTGGGGGATAAAATTTTAAGGTCAGAGTTTGATAGGGCGCTGAAAGACCTGAGTTATGGTAAAGCGCCAGGATTTTAAGCAGTGTCATGTCTGTTCAGGATAGTTTGGGAAATATACGAAACTGGAAGAATCCCAGACGATTTTATTAAAAACATAATTATACCCATACCGAAGGAGGCTGGGGCTAATAGAAGCGAACAGCACAGAACAATTAGTTTAGTATCCCATGCATGCAAAATATTAACGAAAATAGTATATAGAAAAATGAAACGTCAAATAGAATGCGAGTTAGGAGAAGATCAGTTTGGTTTTAGGAAGAATATAGGGACAACAGAAGCTATATTGACATTACTATAAATTTTAGAAGACAGGATACGAAACAACCAGCCTACGTTAATGGCATTTGTAGATTTAGGAAAAGCGTTTGATAATGTGAACTGGAACCCGCAGCAGTAATTAGAATAGAAGACCAAGAACAGAAAGCAGAAATCAAGAAAGGAGTAAGACAAGGATGCAGTCTGTCGCCCATGCTGTTTGAATTATATATACAACAGGCGATGAAGAAAGTTAAAACGGAATATGGAAAAGGAATCATACTGCAAGGACCCCATTATTTCACTGAAAAATTATTATAAGAAAAACTCACAGTTGACAAGCCGTTGGTGTTAAATTCAATCTAAATATAAATTAGTGAGAATAGAAGTTCAATATCACTTGATTAAAAAGAATATGGCAAAGGAATCATACTGCAAGGAGAAGAAATAAAAACCTTACGCTTTGCGACGATATTGTAGTATTAGAAGAATCAGAAGAAGACATGGAAACCATAATAAATGGCATGAAGGTAGTCCTGGAGAAAGAGTTCAATATGAGGATTAATAGAGGCAAGACCAAGGTAATGGAGTGTAGTATGGGAAACAGTGGAATAACAAAGGGTGTTAGATTGGGAAGGGATATTTTGATGGAATTTAAGGAATTCTGCTACTTGGGAAGCGTAATAATTAGTGATGGTAGAAGTATAGTATACATAAAGAGTAGGATAGCACAGGCAAGGAAGGCTTTCGCGAAAAAGAGAGATTTACTTACGAGTAATATAACTGTCATTGCTAAAAATTTTCGTATGAAGTGTGATGTTATATGGGTGTGAAACATGGACTGAAGGAGTCTCAGAAATGAAAATAATAGAAGCCTTTGAAATATGGAGCTATAGAAGGAAGGCATCGCGAAAAAGAAGAATTTCCTTACAGTCGATATGTGTGAATATTAGGAAATAGTTGCTAAAAATGTTCGTATGGGTGCGAAACGTGGGCGATAGGAGTTGGGGAAATGAAAAGAAATAATCTTATGAAATGTGGTGCTATAGGTGATTGCTGAAAATCAGATGGGTGGATAGAATCACAAACGAGGAAGTTATAAACAGAACAGCGGAAAAGCGAAAAATATGGAGGACGTTGACCAAGAGAAGGGATTGATTAATAGGCCACGTTTTAAGACACGAGGGTCTTGTAAAATTAGCATTAGATGGAAATTTGCGGGGTAAGAACAAGTATGGAATACGCTAAGCAGATTATGGTGGATGTTGGGTGTGCTGGTTATAAGGAAATAAAAAGGCTTGCGAAAGATAGATTAGCATGGAGGGTTTCATCAAACCTGTCTTAGGACTGAATATCACATCAACATATATTAGTGGACGTATAAAATAATCAAAATTTGAACGTCTCTAAAAATTGGTCGTTCCAAAATTTAAAAATGAAAATTTATTATTCAAATTATTACTGTCAATATGTTGCGGGTGTTCAAGTTAAAGAAAATGTATTTATTACAATTTGCAGAGTACTCATTAGATTTTTAAATATTATAAACTATTGATACATTACAATCTCGCAACTGGAGTCGAGGAAGAAAATTGATTTATGAAGGAAACTGTAAACCTTTAACTTCCTTCGCTTTATAGGTAGACAAGATAAGAAACTTAGATCACCTCCAGGGTAAGCAGATTTCGTAAACAAGTTTATGTTGATAATGGAAATACTAACAAAAAAAATTAGGTCGGTTCTCTTAGGCCTATAACTAAATTATACCCTGAGATGATAATATTACATTTATAGAAAATGTGGTAAATATTGAAGAATAAGGAATATGCAAACTTAATTTATATATAATATATATATTGCGTTGGCAGGTGAAAAATCTTCAGAAAGACGCCGTGAAGCCCGTACTTCACGATGAGTGGGATTTTTAAAAACCACCGCCGTAACTAAAACTGGTCTGTAGAGACCAACCATTAGTTTTACTTTGTTAATTCTTATATCTAGTTACTTTTTATCTAAATTAGTCCAATGACATCCTTTAGTTTTTAATGGAATTTATATATATGAATCAAAAAATAGGCTGATTCTGATTTTGAAACAAACCTTAGTTCTCTAAATCACGTGGAACTAATTCAACGAACATGAATCTTGGAGGACGGCGCAACAATTACTTTGATAACATTTGTTTCTTTGTAAAATAAGTGAAATGGAGAATAACATGTAAAATACGTAGAATTTACATAAAAGTAATTGTAATTAAATAGCATAAGATGAAATATCTGGACTCGGGCCTTTAAATTACCAAGTTATTTGGAACGAAAGTAAATAATGTAACTGCTTTAAAGGAGAGTTAACATTGGTCTTCGTGACATGTATATTTTTAATGGTCTTCTAATGGGAATTATATTTTCCTGAGTGGTGCTCTTCCTCATCATGTCTTTGTAGAGATTAGAGACTTATATGTATATATTGTATTGGTCTATCGATAGAAACACAGCACAAGTCTTAGCAAACTTAGTAAAATCAAGGAACACAAATTCATGAATACGTGAATAAATTCAACCTTCTTCTGTCGTACACTAACACACTGATTAATGTTGTTTTTAACTTGCCAATTAGACTATTGATGCAAATCTGTTTGCGGAATATTGTGTTACACAAGCTTCATAGGTCATAAGTTGTTATTTGACTTCTTCATAACAACGGTTTCGCAATGAGTCAATGTCAAGTGCAGCGGAACGAATTTCATACTTGTAAAAGCTCTGATAGTTTGTAAATATTATAAAATAATTGATGGCCATATGATTAAAAAGTATAAGAATTTAATAAAAGAAAAATTCATCAACTACACTTTTATTGGATAAATTACATTTTGTCCGCGTGATTCGGACCTTTTGTCATAATAATAATAATTAGGAAACCTAGAAACTAAATAATTAAATATTGCTGTAATTCTGTCGTACGTCCGGTTAATGAAATTATAAAGGTACAAAACTGATCAAAAATAAATAAATTTTAATTTCGACATACGTTTGGGCTGTACTCCAACAAATACTCTTTGCAACTGTATGACCTTCACTTTCTATTTCGTATACTTATAATTGCGTTCTCAAGGCAGTCAGCAATAATTGATTATTAATTAATAATCGTTCTGCCTTACGGCAGACCCAAGTGACGAAAAGTCTCTACAGAGAACGTTTCTTTACTCCGAGGGAAGTATGCACTACCGTGCGAACCAGGCGGCGAGAGCTCCGCTATGCTTTGGTGACTCATCCACGCCCTTGACGTAGTTAGAACCTGGACCTCTGTGCTGAAAGGCAGGTTGTCAATTGGTTTACAATTGATTGTATTCAAATACAATTCTCGGATTTCAACCCGGGTAAAAGTTTGTTTCCACAACGTTTCGACGGCAAGCTACGCACTCGTCGTTAATTGATTGTATTCATTTTTAACAGGATAGATATATAATTTTTATATAATCACGTTAAATTTATACTGCGTATCAGTTAGGAACTGAATTTACAAATATTAAAATTTGAAATATAAGTTATTATTTAAATGCTAACGACAAATTTTTTGTTTTTCAATAGTTACATAGATTAAAATTTGTCAATATTTGTTGGCATCTTTCGGATATATTTAAGCATTTTTATCATTTATAATAATAATAATAATTTATAACAACAATCATTTGCCCTTAAAATTTGACAAGTGTAAATTATATATTTTTTAAAATGTTGGTGGCACATTAAATTCGAAGTATTGCATAAATATGTCATTCAAATATAAGCATACTTAAAAATATCTTGACAAAGTTCAAAATTCTCTGCACGTTCAAATACAGTATAATCTTTTCTTTATCAATTTTAAATTCAATAAAAAATTATTTATAACCTTTTTATCACTGGGTTAAATTTTTTTTGCATTATATGCGTGGTAAACCGCTACCGTAGAATATAAACAAACTGTACAAAAATATGAGAAAATTTCGTAGTAAAAAGGAATTGATTAAAAAACTGTAACCTATATGATTTAATACGAGGGAGTAAGATGTGGTGTGCGTTTATATCCCCACCCCCCAAACACATACATTATATATATATATATGAGAAACAATTTTCCCCATAATAACTTTTATTAATTTTGTATATATGTATATTATTATTAGGAAGCGGGCTAGGCTCGTTGCCAGGGCAACGGCAGAGAAAATTATTATGGCGATAGTTTAATGTTAAATTGACATCCCATGGAGATGATATCGATAGCAAGAACGAAAATCGCAAATCAGTATCACTAGAGGAGTGGCCCTTAGACCTGAAAATTGGGACTATCAAAACATCTCATTGAAACATAAAACACGTGTTGCAAAAATGAAGAAGGAAGTAACTCCGACCTGCACCCAGGTCAGACTCGAAAAAAAGGGACACGAGCCATCGAGAAACAACACCAAGACTCGGGGAAAATTAACACCGCCAGGCAGAAGAAGGCGGGGCTTATGTTAATGTAAGAAGAAGCAGAGCAGATTTTTAGTTGAGAAGACGTAACATCATGTCATCATTAGATTACGTTACGTACTGCCATTACAGGACAGTGCATTACATTATTAAATCATTATGTTGAATATGAAAGAATACGACTCGGAGTAATCGGCTTCCAATAACTAATTGTTGGATTACGGACGTCGAGGAGTAGAAGACAGCCTGATCACAGCTTGACCACAGCCTGACCAAAGAAGAGATGTCCTATCATCACCAACTCCTGGATCTGCTAGCGGATCTGCTGGCTTATTTGAGTGCTAGTAAAATTTCAAAAGAAAAACGTTCTGGACATAGTTTTGGTCAAAGAAAATCTCTGGCCAATTAACGGTACATTTATGTTGCTTGAAATTGTTGTGGTGTTACATTACTATTTTACTATTATTCTATAGTAAATCACATTTGTAACAAGTTCGTGCGAATTTCTGGAAAAACGATCTTTCGTTATAAGCGTATCACTCTTACAATGCCAATCTATTATGAAATTATTGGAATCCTTGGTAAGTCTGAAGAAAGAAAAGGAACAAGTGCGTGTTTGAAAGCCTTAATTAATGCGTACGGAAGTTTCCCGTTCTTGAGAAATCTCGACCACGATTTGACGAGCCGTTACGTTACCTCCTGCGTACAGTTGCACCATAGGCATTCTGCTGCAACAATCTACACGTGTAATTGTACACAAACGGTATGTGTTTATTAATGTCATACATAAATATCTCTGAGTTGTTAAGACCTCAAAGACAACTTTTTCAAAACAGATATATACTTTAACAGAATCAGGGATACATACTAAAATTATAAAATATAATAATAGGCTTGTGTTTTACAAAATGAAACTTTTTGTACATAGCAACATGTTTTTCAACTGTAGGTAAGTATATTATTATCATATATTTTTACCAAAATAGTTGAAACCTTCAGTTAATCTAAATATAATAATAAATTTATTTTGTATTGGTAACGTTCATCTGCAACGTTCACAAGTATTTTAATTAAATAACTGTTATTTTTCCCTGTGATTTTTATATTCTGAAAGACTAATTCACATCGTAAATCACCTAGACTCCAAATTTTAAATAAAAAAAGTCAAACAATTAAGACACTCATTAAACCCTTAATTTCAATTTTTTTTAACCCTCTCTGCCCTCTACAAGCGCTTTTTTTTCCACTTAAAATCCTTTTAATACAAATTTTTCTCTAAAATAATTATTCAACCTTTCTAAAAGTTTGATTGCTTTAGCTCTCATATTTGCGAAAGTAGGAAAATTCTTTCGCAAATTTTTGCACTTTTAACTGTAGAGAATATAATTGTAGGATAGAGGAAATTAAAGGCGTTCTCTTACATGAATGGTTATATAAAATTTTTTAAACAATATTGATATTATGGGAAGTGATGGGATCTTCTACATTACACCGAGTATCAATTTATATCCTATTCGATTTTTAGTAATTTAATCCTGTAATCATATTTACGTGTTGACCATATCATTGTATCAAAATACTGAAACATAAAAAAGAATCTTTCTGTCCGGTTTGTTGGTAAAAAAAACTTGTTTGAATAGTAACAAAAAAAATGAATATAGCGCCGTTTCTAGAAATGGACTGTTACTGATTTGTTTCGTGTTAACAAGAAACATTTTAAAAAACGACTTATAACATCGAGCTATAAATTATGGTAATGAAATAAGAAACCATTTTCTCAAAGACAGTGGATTTTTAATTTTGTAGGGGAAATAATGGCAAATACCGAGTTTTTTCGCGAAAGCCTTCCTTTCCTGTGCTATCCTACTCTTTATGTCTTCTTTACTTGTACCATCCCTAGTTATTACGCTTCCCAAGTAGCAGAATTCCTTAACTTCCGTCAAAATATCCCTTCCCAATCTAATACCCTGCCTCATTCCACTTTTACTCATACTACACTCCATTTCCTTGGTTTTGCCTCTATTAATCCTCATATTGAACTCTTTCTCCAGGACGAATTTCATGCCCTTTATTTCCAAGTCTTCTTCTGACTCCCCTAATACTATAAGATCGTCGGTAAAGAGTAAGGTTTTTAATTCTTCTCCTTGCAGTATGATTCCGTTACCATATTCCCTTTTAACTTTCTTCATCGCCTGTTGTATATTAAGTTAAACAGCGTGGGCGACAGACTGCATCCTTTCTTGATTACGGCTTTCTTTTCTTGGTCTTTTACCCTAATTACTGCTGCCTGTCTTCTATATAGGTTATGTGTTAGCCTCCTTTCTCGCTATTTTATTCCAGTGCTCTTCAGAATCCTTAATAGTGTGTTCCAGTTCACATTATCAAACGCTTTTTATAAATCAAAAACATTCTTTATAAATTATAAGCCTGCAGATTAGGTATTGTTATCAAATTCATGTTCCAACAAATGTAGAATAAATAAAATATTACATTATTTTGAACAATAATTTTTTAAGTTTAATAAATTTGTGTATCTATATATTATTTACTTTCATATAACCAACTAAGGATGATGTGACAACAAAATAATGAGTTAGACAAGTTAGAGCCTTACGTACCTGTCTTAAATATTCATAAAATGTCACCAATATCATTTCAATTTTTCTGAGGTTTTCTTTAAAGGCGATCGACCAACACACGTTCAACTTCAACTTAACAGGCATAGTCAATGTCAATTAAATTTATTGATTCTAAAATCCCTCGATTCCTCACTAGCCATAATTTTTTGCATCCTCCAGGGATAACATTTTACATTAATTACGCCCAGAATGATGCTATAAATATAAACGATCCAGAAAACTATTTATTCTAAAATAATATCGATAGTTTTTGTTTTAGGGGATCCAAAGACGATTATATTCCTATCTGCTACGATGATTTATTATTGACTATTTACAACAAAACCTTTGAGTATGTTTTTTGCTCCATGAGAAGCCTCGCTAAGACGATCCCTACAATAGATCTTATGTTCCTAGTTTACATAGAATCTAATTAGTGTAAGTAAATATTGTTAATCGTTAAAAAAGGCCGACTTTGTGACATAAAATTTACTCAATCATTGTACATATTTCTCTATCCGTAACCCTGAGAACAAGGTTTTCACTCTCTTTTAAAAGAAGAGTAGCGGGACATTTACCTAATACATAATGACGTATTTTTAGTATAATACAATAAAATTTTAATACTTAAATGTACGCAATCATTGATGAATATTACTACCCTGATATTATAATACGATTCTTTTCCATTAAAATAAGTAAACTATATTGGTAAGAATTTAATTCCGTGGAGTTCGTAAAAATTAATGTATCCTTCAACGTTAGCATCTAGTAAATGGTTTGTTTATTTCCATTTTAACATTCAATGGACTAGGAGGAAAAATTGGTAGGTTTTGAAGTAGGTTGCATGTCAAACATAAATCTTTAGAAGCATATGATTAAATAATTAAATGATAACTTTCAGAACAGGCTGTATCGAAAGTTTTGCAGAATAAGTGGTGATATCCCAAAATCTTTGCTATTTATTTAGTTTATTCGATTGAAATTGTGCTCAAATCAATTGCTAGAATAGGGGGGAAGACTCGTTTGAAGGGTAACGACCGGCGAAATTAACTACAGAAAATCGATTTAGTAAATTTAACAACAAAACAATTCTAAAGCAAAATGTAATGGCATTTTATTACTTCAGGCAATGTTACCAGTATGATTATTATTGAACAGCAAATCTTAGATATAGCAATGACTGAAGTTGGAGAAGAACTGACATGCCGTTTGAACCGAAGGAAGTCTTTTATTCTTTAAGGAGAAAAGTGAATCGAGACCGGCGCTGCTTAGCTCAGTCTACCCCCAGAAAACGCGACTATCTCGACTTCCTGCTTCTGAATGCCTAGTATTGTCCATTTAGCACCATAACATCTTGATTATGAGTGTGTGCCACGGCGCTTTCCCCCTGCCTTCCTCCCACTCAGCATTATACCAATGAAGTGGTCTGAATGGGTCGTAGCCGGAAGCCGAGACAATGCCGTTTCGAACTTGACATGTAAAGAGGTCTCGGACCTGGAGACGACACTCATTATGCAATTCCAAGTACGAAACGACAACTCAAACCGTAAAACATTTATGATTTTATCTCAAGTTTAAATCGTTATAAATATATAAAATGTTGTAAATCGGAATTATTATACATTTTATTTTTATGTTTACTTGAAAATTCTTTCTTAATTTAATTTGAATCCACATACCATTTGTATTACGATTGACAGGTTTACCATTTTTTCATTTTATTTCATCCATATCCAGAAAACTTCTACTCGTCTATTTTGGTGCAAGTGTCAGATATATTCCTATTTGATGATCAAACATGCAGGACAATCCAACAAGAATTGTGCATAACTAAATCTCATTTGTTCTTTTCTGAATCAACATAAAGAAATGAAGCAACAGTAAGGCATTCATCTAAATCTGTACAGGGCAAATCCTAGAAAACCTGCATCAGGTAAGTCGGTCTTTTGGTACTTTTCTCCGATGACTGGAATAGAATCTGCTGTTACGACGTCGCATTCCCTTCTCCATGTCTGGATCACTTGAGAGGGCAGCTAACCGACTGTTCCAAAAGGAACAGTGGTCAATTCTTATCTTATGCCCAAGGTCTGCCATCCCGGAACATGAACCTCGTGATCTAACCCCGGTGCATCGATTTGTAAGAACCGTAGGACAAAACCAGAAGGCACACTCGAATGTGTTTACCCGGACGTTTCAATTACGAGAGCTGAGAACATCCCTCTTGAAACCGTTTCGTTAAGTATTTCTTCATTTATTTATATGCCAGAAAAGATAATAGAATTAGTATCAAAATATATAAATGATAGAGAAAATCTGGAAATGGATGTAATTAACCAAGATTCGGAACGGAAGAAAATGATTTGTGAGGAGAGACTAAAATAAGTCACATTTTGAGGCACGACCGGATTCGATAAAACCTTTGAGAGAGGGAAGTGTGTGTGGTTGAAATCCAAGACCATGACTATATCATGTTAATCGGGCACATAGTGGACTGCTATAGTTATGTGATAATGAAAACGTTAGCGCAGGATAGATTAGCGTCTAAAACTGCATCAAACCAGTCTGTGGTCTGACTAGTGCAACAACAACAGATAATACGTACTGAGAAGACCGAAACTACCTTAAAATATAGCTGTTAATTTACGCGTATAAAAAAATTTTACTTAGCGGAAGGCATTTAGTAGATTTAGAGCATTGAGAACGATAACGTTATCAACTTAGTTTAACGAAGTATGTAGAAAAACCGACAGTTAGTTGCTCCAGTAATTACAGTGCAAATAATAGGCGTAAGCATTCTTGCGAAATATACTTCTTACATATTTCCACCTTTCCCAACCAATAGAAGAAGACCACTAAGTTGCAATATAAACTCGTAACAGCTTAATAATCATCTAACTGCGTGATCGAGCATGATCATTCGCCCCGTTTTAGGTGAATTCATATGTGTGCATGTGACCGAATAAAATCAAATCGCGTCAACTTAACGCGCATTGGAATAAGTTTTAAAAACTACGGAACGTGATTGCATTATTAATAATAATTTGAATTCAAAGAGGGTATTGCTTGAAATGAAGCTCAGGCAAAGGCCATGGACTTCACGCTTACCGGGTGGATGCTTTTTGACTGAGCTTCAATTAAAAAAATGGTTTCTTTGAATTTAAATCCATGCGCCTTTACACAATATCCATTCTTCACTGTTTTCCAAGATAAGTTGGTGAAGAACGTAATTAGTAAATTTAGCTGAGCCGATTCTAGGTTTGCAGTTGGCAGTCAACCTGGACTATCTCAGCGGTAGAGCATCCACCCGGTAAGTGAGAGGTCCCAAATCCGGTTGACATTTACCCATTCTTATCTTCTAAAAATAATTTAAATTTACAATATTGCCATTGTGTAATTCATAACCTATCATCCAAATTTTACCATTTTTTCCTTTTAACGGATTTTAAAATGCAGTGAGTTATGTTCAATCATTAAAAGGCTATATACAGTAATTAATTGATAACTCTCGACTTTCCAACCATGTTGAACAGATAATCAGCACCGTCCCATTCTTCAAACTGAACAAGTTGTCTTAGTTTGCGGTATTTCGTTCTTGTGGCTCTTTCCTTTTTCAATCTCCTGACGAAAGAAACAAGGATTCCAGAGTCGTTATGTTGTAGTTATTTAATCACTACGTTTTGTCTGTAATTTGGCTACTTTGTTTTGTAATCAGCATGAGTATCTTTTCTGAGTTCCGTTCTTTTATCATCAGATATATGACTATTTTTCTTTTGGTACACGGGTTCTATTTGTTACCAAGACTGCGTAACGCTTCCTGTAGTAATTTTCTGGTCCTTCTCGAGCCGTTAGATTCGTCAGAGCAGAATGACAAGGCCTCCACGTGGAGTAATGTTATCTCAGGCAGCGGAACGATGAAGAAGGGTGTAACAGGACTCTCTCCAAGTCTTTGTAAGAAAGAAAGAACGGGGATATACGACGCGTCCTCCATCCTTTCCTCCTCAAACATCGTGTTTACGGCAATGAGTCTGATCATTGCTTCCTGTACGAGGTGAACGAACTTATTATATATTCCTCTATATCTCATATACAAAGGGTACGCCGCTAACAGCGTCAATCACGAAGTTGCTTCCTAGTATGGCCTACTCGAACTACATTAAAACATTATATAAAATTCTTTTAATATGTTATATTTGCATTAATATATTATGGACTATCTGCTGATTGGCAATCTACGGGTGAAATTACAATTTATACTAAGAAAATACATCTTATATTCAATGTGGTGAATTTTGGAAGTTAATCTAGATTTTTAATTGCTGTCTTTGTCTAAAATTTGGTAGTTATCTTAGAGGAACGTATTATTGGTCTATAAATTACTTTTGGAAATGACAGAAATTTTATCATGTGGAACCTTAATGTTATGCCTATGTCACCAAAATGTTTTTCGGTTTGGTGCATGTATGTGGATAAAAAATTATAGAACTTTAATTGGTTTACTCTGTTATGAATTTTGTTTTTATCAAAGTGGACATCTCAAATTTTGTTTAATAGTAGAAAAATTATAAATGAATAGGGTGATAAGCTGAATATTATAGAATCTTAATGGATGTGTTAATTAATTGTGTGAAGGTTTGTGGGTAGGAATGATGATTTTCAGGTACATTTTTCCTCATAAACGCTATGCAGAGATGTTAAAAAAATTGGAATACTTTAGAGGTGGTAGTGCAAGTAAAAATGTCCAGTAAATATGGGTACCGAAATGCATATTTTCCGAGTACTTTCTTGTTCATAGTGGCAGAAGGCGTTTGGTTATATGGAATGTCTCGGTGAGTAGGCACATTCACTGAATGAAATCCTGTGCGGCGATTGGCAGTAGCACAACGCACGAGCGATACTACGTCAACAATTGCTGTTTGGGAGACCCACAAAATGGTTCAATGTATTCGAAGTAGACAGTCATCTTTCAAGAAATGGTCAATTTATTCGGAACGTTTCTAATACGTTTCTAAATTGACATTGTATTTTTCCCAAATATTAATTTATTAGTTAATGCAAACAAAACAATTAATTCAATTTTGATTCCACACGTTTACAGTTGGAATTATGAAGAACGTAGTGTGCATAGAATTTAATTTAGTGGAAGGTGAGAAGGGGAATAGGGATGCCTGTGGGAGTATTCTCTCACAAGCAGATTGACTGCGGGGTTCTCCTGACTGGGTTGGGAATGCGTCGTACTCTCTCTGGTTTCTAAGAGGCTCTCACATGCCTAGGCATCTTCATCTGTTTTGTAAAGTGTATATACTGCGGTCGAAGACCTTTGGCATACGTTAAGAGTTGTTGGCTGATCGCATTGGATTAGTCTAAAACTAGTTGAGACACGGGAAAGCGAATGCTGCGGCACAGCAGACTCGTTTCCCGTCATTCGGAAGGATGTGAGAATAGTACCCAATAGCCCAACCAGCCTGATTCAGGTTTTCTACGGTTTTCCCTGCATCTCTTTTAGGTGAAACATGGGGTCGGATCATTAAACTATAGCCCGGGGGGCCTAGTCAACCCTTGGCTACCTTGCTACCTTCTACATCTCCAATTTCAATTCCATTCCTACGCTATCAAAGTGGAGTTGCCTGTTTTAGAATCACCCTTATGTAACCTGTTAACAAAAAAAATCGGAAGGTGAGACTTGGTTTACATCATTATCTGCCCTAAACTTGTTGTTTTTTCTGAGTTCATTTTAAAGATATGTCTATGTGGGAATGATGTTCAAAATCACAGGTTAAAGTGTAGTAAGGGGATCATGGAGCGAATTCCTATTTAGTCTTCTGTTTCCGGGTTTAACGAGTGGAAATGATTCAGTAATGGCTGTTTTATGGCCAGATATTCTCTTCCTTGGGGATTCTTACATAAACACGATGGTTGCTTTCAGGTTGGAACGCTCCAGGTTATTATGTACGTGTAGTTTGTTACGTACAGGGGTGTTATGAGGCGCAGTACTGGGTATTGCATCACCTGTATGCGGTTGATGTAACTTTCTGTGCCAGTTCTGAAGTTATTTTTTCAATGGGAGCTTTATTCCAATGCTGAATCTACTCACTCCTTAAACTCATGACAATATGTCGCGATAGCCTTTTAAGTTATGTTCATTATGTTTTATGGTTTGCGATGGAACTAACGACTGCGGCGAGAAGTTAAGGAGCATCTGAATAAGTGTGACGAAACACCTCTGGTGGAAGATTGCGTGAGACACGGTGATTGAATGGGTACTACGTGGTTAATTAGTGAGGTCAGAGCGGTCAGTAATGCTTCCATTGAAAAGTCACGCGATCCACGTATTACGCAACGGATCGCTGTCCAACACCCGATCCCTGCGAAAACCGACACCCACCAGCTGCCTTCCCATTCATCTGATCGATCAGCTGCTCGGCGTCCGCACCCCAACTATTCGGAATGCTGCTGTAATTTGAGAAACGTTAAATGTAACGGCTGCCAAAATTGGATCGCTCACATCACGAGACACAAGAATAGTGATCCTTTCTTCAAAAATTTATAAACGTCTTAATAAAATCGTAGAAAGTGCCAGTTTTAATATTCGTCACATTTTATTATTACAAAAGTATTCATTATAGAGTATTTAAAGTTTTTTGAAATTCTATTAAACATAAAATATTTTTCCATCACATTTTCGACAATCACTGTTTATCCGCTTTTATTTACAGATAAATGAGAGAAATGCTGTTTGGAAACAATGGAATACAAAGTTGGAAAGGTTCAATTGGCATTTCTTATTCAAACTGATACGTTAATTTTTTAACCAGAGACCAAACTAGCACTCACATGGAACAGTCAATGCCAGCAGCGTTAATGGATCGCCATACTTTCAAAAGTAAAAATGTAGGAAAACTGATGTTGCGTTGGCGAAGCTCAGCTTTCATCATGAAAATTGATGGACACCGCAGCCAGTGAAATTCAATTTTAGACTCCACTCAAACTGTGAATCCTTTAATCTCAAGATAGCATGTTATTCATTAAAATTTTAAATGCTTATTTCTTAGCATGATTTTTTCTCCAAGCGCATTTGTCAGAATTGTGGGCTAGTTACTGCAAGAGACAACCAAGATTCTAACTTTGGGATGTACAACTGTATATGTAATTATGCTATGAAATGCTTCACAGAAGTGTAGTATTAAGTAGGTTTGGAGTTTACATGTAGCCACGTAACTGTCAATTATTTTCTAAATAAATTTAGTTTTTACAAGTCATCATTGATTTGATGCGGTTTTCCATTGTTTTCTCCTGAGGTTGATTTCTTCCTTGGTTCTGCAGACCATTGAGTCCTTGGCCCACCGAGTCGACTGCGGACTGTCATCTTACACGACACATTCCGAATTCGGAGTGATACTGGGTCAGCGTATCGATTCTCCAACACTCTTAATCCCAGTCTCCGTGACCATGATGACACAAGCATCCAATTCCAATGACACAATTTGAGCCCGGGACCTCTGCGTTGAGGTTGAGAGGCAGCGACGCTAGCAATAGTTTTATTATAGTCTTATAAAAAATAAAACTATTATCATATTGAACTCAAATTTATGGTTGGAGTAACATCTTCCGCTATTATTTCTATTACATAGATAATAGTCTCCGAGCGTCTCTGCATATATTCCCGTTACCCCATATTTCGTATTTAAAAGTATTTTATCTCACATAGTCTTATATATTTCACATATGTGACACTTCAAGAACTTCCTTATTTTTATCGACTAGCAACTTTCCAAGATTAAATTATGTAAAATTTAAAGTTCTTATGACACAATAGATAAACGATTAAGTAAATTAATACCCTCGACGTAATATTTTTATTTGTTATTTATTATATTTTCTCTTATTATAGGAATAGGGATACGTTAACAAACGTGGACACGGATTTTCATTGCAATCTAAAAAATAAAAATTGAATATGCGCAGTCTTGTATATTTATTAATAACATATAATTTATTATTATGTAAATAAAATGTTAGTTAAATTTAAACATTATTTCACGCGAAACAGTTGGTTACAGTGTCTTCTTCTTATTATGCTATTACGCATACAAACTTATAGTTTATAGCTATTTGGCCAAAATTTCGAGCACGTGATCTTTGTGGCCCGGGCATCGTGACTTTCACCGCCGCCAGGGCGGATGTGGAGAACGGAGAAAGACGGATTTTTAAATTTTCAGAAACGGCTGACATTAGTATCCCATAATAATTTTGTAGGGCTGACGTTTGTGTATAATTTGAACATTTTTTCGGAGGCGGAGAGAATTCTGACATTCAACATGCTAATTAATATGTATTTTAGCCCCATTATGTAGGACGGAGTACGAAGGTCGTGAAAACGAGATTGGTGCGAGGACTCATGACTATTATTTTCCCAAAATTATTTAACACTTTTAAGGTACTGGCCAGTATTTTTCCGTGTCTTATGGTACCGGAAGTATATTTGAATTGATTATAATATAGGGAGTATTTTCGCCTGTCTTACTGTCTATGCTGGATGATTAATTGTAACGCTTTTCATACAGTATATAGTATCAGTATCAGTATATTTTTGACTCAATAAAGGTAATGTGAACCGGTTATGATTAAATTAAGTATCCATCGCCTTTTGTAGAGTAGGGAGCGTGACAAGATATATTTGATAAAATGTTAGCAAAGACAGGAAAACTATTCCATGCTAGTGTACAAAATAAATACAATGCGACGCCGGGCCCCCAGCATTTTAGTTAAAATTAAGACTTTCAATTATGAAGATCACCATAAAGAGATTTTTCAGCAAATAAAGGATTTTTAAGGCTTAAAATACTTTATATTACGATTACGACAAGATATTAGACTCCTGCGATGTTGGATTTTATAATTGAAATATTAATTTAGGGGAAGTGGTAGAAACACACAAAAAATGTTTCCAACAGACTCGTTACTAATATTTGTTTTGTTAATATTAATTCGTAGATATGCATAAAAATGAAAGGAACAAAATAATCCGTTAGAGGAGAAAGAAATAAACAAAACAGAATATTCGGCTGTACTTGAAAGCCTTTGCTTAAAGAGAATTTAGGAAGGCTGTATTGATAAATTATATGCGTCAAATATTATTTAATAGTTTTCTAAGACTTTTGACAGTAAAATATAAAAGTGGAACTGTTAACTCGAATTAATAATACTTTCCGTTCCATCATAAGGAAATGTGAATGACTAATTTGCATTAAACCGTAGACAACTCAGTAAATTTACATTTTTTATTATTGGACTAAAATGTTAACCATGAGCACAAATGCCTGGCGGTGTTTCTTTATAAAGCACGTTGCATATTCCCAATAATGGCTCTGCGTGGGAGAGGCGTGGGCGGCGCACGCGAATGTGGCTGGTAACTCTTAAACTACTTCCGACACCCACTCCCGTCATAAATCTGGGGCTCCCAGTGTCCTTCACCGATCCTGTCACGCAAATGCAAGAAGGATCAAAGGACTGTCCGTTAACCAAAACAGCATCTAATACCCATACTTGAAAAATATAATAAATTTATGCGCGTCCGAGGGAAACAGAAAACCAATCTAGCGAAGCGAACTTTAAACAATTACTTGGATTCTTCTTGATAGCTGTTATGATATATTCCAATACTACTATAAAAATATAAAATGAAACATTGACCTCAATTTAATTTAATATACTGGACGAACAGTCAAAAAAATTATTAATTAGCTAATTTGCCATTTTGAATTTGACACTGATGATATATAGACGTGTACCATTCTAATACTATGTTTGGTAAAACCATCATGTGAGATAAACTGTGGTGTAGTGGCTAGCCTCTAGTTGAGGCCTCACAACCCAGAGGTGCCGGGTTCGAATCCTGGCATGGGCTTGGATGTTTGTGTCGTCATGGTCGCGAGAACCGAGATTAAGGCTGCTGGGGAATTGATACACTGGCCCCAAATTCGGAATTTGTCACGCCAGATGACAGTCCGCAGCCGCCTCTGTAGGCCTAGGCCCTCAAGAGGGCTGTTGAGCGATTGGAAGAAGAAGAAGATTTATAAGATAAAACACAAACCTGGATAAACAGACACTTATAAATCGTAGGTCTTCCCAATATTCTATTTTATCCAACTCATCACACAGAGCTGCACCCAAAATAACTAAACAGGGTGATTTATTCGTTAATACTTTTTAAGCGGGATTTACAATTACTGCCTAAATACAAATTTCAAGCACATGTACGTTCTTCATTTCATATGTATTTATACCTTATATGAAACAGGAAATTAAACCGATACATCTATAGTATATTGCCAATTTTATTGTCAGTTTCTTAAAACTATAAATACATAATAGACTTTTGGCTAGGACATACATTTAGTTTTTTATGAATACTTCATCTCTCCCCATCGTATTATGGCTCAAACTGTATCTGTAGTGAAGCTATTAATATCAGAGATTCTGAAAACTTTTTACTGGCTACATATTGGTCATTTTTCCTTTTTTATATAACATCCAAGCCCATGCCAGGATTTTAACCCGGGACCTCTGGGTTGTGAGGCAGCAACTTTGGCTATTACACCACAGGAGGTCGGCAATACTACTACTAACAGTTGTTTTTATTTTGGCTCGTGACCCACCATTCATTTTATCTACACCTCCCTTCAAAACAAGGTTGCCAAACCCTGCTCTACATAAATCTCTTATGTTGAGCTCTAGTTCAGTAAATCATAGATTATTTGATATTGAAGAGCGAAGGATATCCCGGTGAATTTGATTCAAATACAATTCTGGGGTTTCAACACGGGCAAAAGTTTGTTTCCACAACATTTCGACTGCAAGCTCCGCTATCAGTCTACCTGGCATATCTCCACAAAATAGGAGTGACGGAGAACTCCAACTGTATTTATTGCGACGTCAACCACACCTTCTGTGTGATCGGTGGACGAAGTATAGAAGCACAGTACGTACCGCTGACCGCAGATAATGTAGTGGAGATAATGATCTCAAATCAAAGAGTCTTGGACAACAGTCTCTAAATTCGCTGAAAGTATCCTCATAAGGAAAGTGAGCGATTTTAAAAACTTTGGACAGCGATAGAGAAAGCTGAATAGCATTGTATATACATGACATATAAGTATATATATATATATATATATATATATATAGCGGGGGGAAACTATATTTTATAGCGTGTGTTTAAGTGTGTAAATTTATTATAGAAATAGTATAGGATATATGAACAAAAGTTAGGGCTACGAAATAAAGCAAGATGGAACAGAGAGGTGCCTAAGAGGCTTCAAAATGGCCCCACCGCGAAGTAAAGCGAAAGCGGTTCCGCGATGGACATAAGTAAAGTAGGAAGGGTTTTGTGGTTTAGTGAGTAGGAGTCTCACACTGCCTGAGGGGCGCGGACCCCCCTCGGGTGTCCATGATGGATTTCACAATTTCCCTCGTTAAAAAAAATCAGTCTACCTGACGACGATGGCGGAGCTTGCCACCGAAAGTTGTGGAAACAAACTTTTACGCGAGAATTGTATTTGCATATATGATATTATTTTACTTGTATAGGCGTGTATAATTATTATACATCAAACATATTAACGTAAAATAATTTGAAGTTTGATCGACAAAAGGCCAGTAGGTATGAGGCGCGAATACGAGCTGTCCTAATCCTCAGGGCAAGAAGGGTACAGATTACCTGTGTCTACGACAGACCAGCCGCACTCCCCAGTTAAGTTAGGGGTACCGGGTAATTTTTCCTCCCAGACTGAGATACGCTCGACGCAATTGCTTTGCGCATTTCATAGTTTTTCTGGAGCACGTACATTATTATATAAACGAATCGTTGCCAACCTCGTGTACTGTATTAAAAACGGCCGTGTTGCGGGGACTAGGGAACACTTGGAGGTGCCACGGGAGATAAGTGACTCAGAACAGACAGCTGTGGGTCCAGACGGCCTCCCAGCTGGTCTTGACGCAGGTGTGAGGCCAGGCGCCGGATATCCTGATTTAGCCTTCCCGTGTGTACCTTTCCTCAAATGGACCCAGCTACTCAGGCGTGTGATATTAGCCACTACCATGTCCGGTGATTCGCAGCTTAGAGTGTCAGGTCATGCTTGCCTCGTCCCGGCCTCCAATACAGGAAAGGAAACTCTCAAGGCCAATGCCATCACATACGAAGACATTTACCTCATTTCCGTAACAAATTGTGAAAGTTCATCTCAGGTTGTAACATTCGTCTACGAACATCTATCACCCAATAAATAAAAATATATGTACAAGTATGATTCGCATATAACATTAAGCGCTTGATGCAGTGAACAAATGTCGCTTACTATGTAAATGCATGCGCTTTGGGGTCGGGAACCCTTACATGAGTGGTTGGAGGCAAGACGCATTTTAATTAATACGAAAATTTCTCGTTTAACTGTCAAATATATAGTTATCTGGGTTTTTGAGATTAATACTAACAATCTGGAAGTAGTTAAATTCAAATTTTAATCCGTATCTTTGGAGTTGTTGTGAGAATGATTTGATTATAAAATTTCCAAAAGGACCATGTCTGGTCTACCATTATGTGTTTTTGGGTTCGTCAAGTTGGGAAGTTCTGAAGGAGAGTTGAGTTGAGAAATGGAACACTAGAATATATTTTTATATAGTTTCTGTTAATAGCAGCAACCTTCTCGAAGGCTATAATCGGATGTAAAACCCAGTCAGTATGTAAACTGTCAAGAGAGTAGTGCTAAATTATTAGTGACTTTTATAAGGTTCCGAAAATATTTTAGACTATTGTCCAGCAGTGATTTCAACTTGTATTCTTTATAGAATATATAATTCGTAGGCGGTTGATCTTTGGCCGTGTCTGAAGTTTTGCATTTCACTCGCAAAATATTCGTTAGCTGAATGCTCGATTAGTTTATCTAAAATAATCTTTTCATACTTATTTCAACCCAGGACCAATATTCTAAGAGTCCACCTGGCTCCCACTTAGGTGTACGTGTATTACTTCAAGAGAAAAAACTGGGTAGAATATCTCTCTCTCAGGTACACAATTTTCTGCCTTTTTTCCTTCAAATCTTTGATACTCACCGCTTCCTTCCTCCACTCTCTCCGTTTAGCTAATATATTCAATAAAATATTTAAGTTTCACTTTTACTAATGTTAAATTAATAAAATTATAATTTCATATTAAAAATGTAAAGCGCGATAGTAGATATTTATTAAATTCTTAATATAAAATTAGCGTGATTGTGAACTGGACATGGTGTCAGTATGTCGAGGCCTAATGTCGTCTCTAATCCCCATTGATGTTATTTCAGAATTTTTGGATGACTTGGAATTTCCGTAACCACGCTCGCGTGGGAATCAATAACCAAGAAAACAACGAAATATTTAAATACCGCGTGATTACCAGAGCCAATGGGATTTCGTGGTCTAAAAGAAAATGGTCTAAACGTTGAGTTTCCGATTCTTCTTCACATGGCGGTAATTCTGTGGCAATGGTCAGTCTGCTCTCTCAGGTTCACGAGGACTGAAGGAAACTGTGGTTTGGTCCTGGACGTTGAAGGAGATCAACCCGCCGACGCTGAAGAAAGAAGCTGGCAGAGGTGACGTTACGTTCCTTCGCCGCCTAGGGGTATCGTCCACGGTTCAAAACCGCGATTTAGAAAAGGCCAGATTGCTTCGCCGTACTTCCGTAAATATTTTCTTCATTAATAATTGTTTAAATAAATTCCCCATTTATTTCATTAATACTTCTTCTCAGCATTCGGAGTGATACGTGGTAAGCAGATCGATTCTCCAGCAGCCTTAATCCCGGTCTTCCTGACAATGACGAGCACAAGCATCCGAACACGGGACCTCCGTGTTATGAGGCAGCGACGCTAGCCACTACACCACAGGAGGTCGTCATCTCTTTAATTACCCTTTAATTTTATTCTAACACACCACACCTTACAAGTAATACAATGGTAGTTTTTATTTTCCAATGCTTCAATCATCAACCGGCGAATAATTCTATTTAATGTTCTGATTCATGTTTTATCTTCATATAAGTTATAAAGGAAGAAGAAAGGATAGTAGTAGTTTTAATAAGAATTGTTATTATCTGATAACTGTATCTTGAAACTGATACTACGACAACATAGTACGGCACTTGGTTGTTGTTTCGGCCGATAAACATTCATAAGCAAGAAAGTGATCTGTGGCGTTATAAATTTTGTTACAATAATTTGGACGTGGGTTCTTGAATAGAAGTGAGCACGCGCCGCTTGTATGGCGTGCGGAACAAACAGACGACAAGTCAACACTGCGTGGGAGTGCTCCATCAAAACAACAAAACATTCTCTTCATGCACAGGAGTACGAAGGATAAAATAAGAAGAAATGTTGCACTTTATATCACGGGTAAAATGTATGTCTTGGTACCTCATTTCCATTTCTTTTATATCTCACCCATATCTTCTCTAACAGCACACTAATTTTGTAGCTTCCTTAAACGACATTCAATGATGGGACAAGTTTCAATGTCCCACTTTAAATATAATTGAAAAAATATAAATATTTTGATTCAACAGAAAATTAGGCTCATCTATATTAATTTTATTATAAATGAAAAGGTGAAAAAGCTCCCTTCTCTGCGTATTACAAAGGAGAGTACGAACCAAAAAATTATATATATATTATAAAATTATATATATATATATATAATTTTTGTTTTACAGTCGCACCAACAACTACGGTCCTTAGTGACTGTTCACAAAGATTGGGAATCAAAATATGATATCTCAAAAAACACAAAGTCCAAGCCCGTGCCACGATTCGATTCTGTGGTGTGAGACAGTGATGATAATCACTACATCACAGGAGGTGGGCCACATATATTTTGAAGCATCTTATTCACGCGAGTTATCAATTTTCTTTTTAAATATTAATGTTTGCGAAGAGTTCTGCCGTCACGGAAAGAAATGGAGATAGCCGTTATTAAATGATAGAAAACACGGCAAAACTCAAAAATTTGTAACGGTCAAACACATCTGCTTGGATCTCAGCGGCGCGGACAGTATTTGAGCCAGGAGTAATAAAACCCAAACAGCGGGGATTGTCCCGCGACCGCTGGAATGTGGAGATGGAGGCTGTGAAATAAGCGTGGATTTTACCCAAAATCCGTGTGAGAGGGAAAAAATTTCTTCTCAGAGAAGAGTAACGATCAATCTGACCCCTGCCACCTTTGGGATATGAATTACAGAAGTGGGGAAGAGGTATTGCAGACTGATGATCGGAATTAGGCAAGAAAGATTGAGGAGACGAGAGATAATATTAGAGGCAGATTGTGGAGACAAGCAGATAATCACATTATCGGACAGATAGTCCGAGGGGACGAGGATAAAAATGGAAATTGTCCTGTACCAGGAAGAATAGCAGCGATTGGCTCTGAGGCGTGATCGAGTACGACCCAAATAAGAAGAAAAGGCAACGAGCAGATGCTGGAATATCCATTATCCTCACACGGTATTACCCCTGTAACCTTTTTACTGATTTCTATTCAGCCATGTCCCAGTACATTATGTGTGAAATATTTTGCTCTATGAAAAGGCGCATATCATACGACCCTGAGCATTGAGATTTAGAATTTAGTCATAAAAATTTATTTGTATTACTTTTTTGTACAGTGTTTAAGTAAGAAATAATTAGCGGCTCAAAGTTTGAAAATGAGAAACTTGACATATTGAAGTAAGTTTTATAGTACAAAGTAAATTGTTTTTTGCTATTATATTGGAAGTTCATTCTTAATATATTAATATATCATTAAACCAAATAATCCCCCCTCCTCATTCATTTCATGTTAAAGACTTGTGTTATTAGTAATAACGTTTGTCATTCAAGTCCTTCAACAAACTAAATTAAGGAGATATACTGCAGAAGATATTAATATAATCTGAATATAAATAAAATTATTAATTCTACGGGACGATTTCTTGGAATTGCAGCGCGAAAGCCGGCGTGTAAACCAACTGCGAGTTATGTCAGTCCTATTACGCGTTTCCTATATCACTCATCCCACTTACTATCTATTGTTGCAGCTGGCTGAGAAAATATGAACTTCTTTGGATTGTCGATACGATATATACATAAATTGAAAAATTATTTTTATTTCTCGCTTCAGGTAATTTTAAAATTTATTAATTTCTGATATGAAAAAAAATTTATAGAGTTTAGTATCAAAACCGGTGTAATGCGAGTCGCTCTGGTACATAATGAACTTAATATGCGATTTACGTAAAAATTTAACCATTAAGTGTGGGAAAATATTTATTGTTAGAATACTGAAAATATATTTATTCCTCCTATTGTACAGGGGGTATTTAGGACTCTCTCAAGATACTATGAGCATATTTGACGTTCATATTGTGACGTTTTCGATGTCGTTTTAGTTATGTGTTGACCAATAATTAAATAATGTGCCGGGATATTATAAATAAATACCTGGTCAACACGTGTGAAATAAAATTCGAGTTATCAGACTACCCGCGTCGACTTTTGGAAAACTATGGTCGAAGTTTGTGACTAATTATAGAATTTGTCATTGATCGCCGCTGCACGAGACAGGGTTAGGTTGCATCTCCCTCTACTGCTGTCTCTCATCTTTTAAAATGCGGAATACATGTACACATCGTGATAAGCACATCGTCAGACACGAATAACGGGACAATAATTGAAAACGGTATATCTCATAATACCCCCAATGAAATTACTCGTATTTTCCTTATTAAATAACCCCCGTGGTATGACGAGTATTCCTTATACATAGCTTGTATCGCAATTGACTGACAAGAAAACGGTATAGATATTTTTCTTACATTAGTGAACAGCGTTTTAAGTAGCGTAAACAATGAAAATAAAAAAATACTATATAAATGTGGTCCTTTTAGGGGATTTTATGAAAACAACTGTCTTAAAACATTCAGGTTTTCCGTTAAAATATTACTCGGATTATTGAAATATAAGTAATCAAACGATTCTTTGAGCATCTAAGGCAAATAAGTTTTAAATATAAAAGCACTTCAATTGGTTTATCTTGCAAATCCACTCGGGTGAAAGTAAACGATAGCCACGACGCTACAATGGCCGACTCTGCCATATTTCTCACTTGAGAGTTAAAGTTTCTTTTTATGAACAACTATTCAGAGATATTTATATTTTGATAATTGGATTCATTATCCAAGATAATTAATTGAAGTCGAACACATCATTCAAGTCTAAACAATGCTTAGTTATATGGCTATGCTTATATTTTGGAGATCTAAAATTTATCTCCCGTTCTATTGTTCTAGTAATCAAACACCTTTTAGTCGAATCAATGAAACACAAGGCGCTCTATACAATTTATTTTATAAACTGTACTGTATTTTACAACATAGTTTTTTGACTTTAAATTTTCCGATACACTAAATTCTTCACAATATTCAATAATCTTTTCGGCTGAGGAAGTCAAGGGGTAAATATGATGAATTGCTAAATTTAACGCCTGAGGAAGTCTAAAAAAGGATCCGAAACGTCGCTTTTGAATAAATAGTGATAAATTTATATGCTAACTTATTGGCCGTCTTTTTATTTTTCATACTGTAATTTAGATAGACCTAACGCCAAAGCAGACCAAGCCCAGGGTAAAATATTGCTCAAGGGATCAATCTCTGTTGCCACAATATTGCTACGTACGAGTTTATTCTACATGAAGTGATAATATTCTTCAACGTTAGATTCACGTTTCTGGAAGTTGTGGTGTTCGCCCGTATTTAAAACAGTGGGGGTAGAAAATGGCTTGCTATTGGCCAAAGTTGTCGATAATTTTAGATCTGGAAGGATGTGTAGTGAGGTATTTAAAAACTTAGGAGACTTAGTTATAGACGAGACATGAGCTGGTGAGTAACGAAAAGGACGTGATAGAGGAGTTATGGAGGAGAGTATGGATTGAGGTTGAGGACATGATACGGGAGTAATGTAGACGATGTGATACAGATAGTTATTTGGGAGACGTTAGACATTCACTTAGTATAGGAAGGTGATTAGACAAGTCAAGGAAATGGAAGTGAAAGGAATGGAAGACTAACCAGTCGACACTGTTAATGAAGGAGGCGACTTAAGCATCGAAGAGAACACCGCCGGTGATACAAACACTACCCTACCTGAGCCTTCAGTTTCCCGGAGCTACAGTGATGAAACCCAGTTAAAACCTACCGACTGCTAGTCCTGGTTAACTGACACCCAATACTCGGCCGAGCGTTATTGTGGCGAGGATAGCGGACGAGTCAGTACGTTTTGAGATTATAGTTGTAACTCCTTAAATTACAGTTCCTTCGGCCATTTCACATGAGATTCATGAATTGAATTTTATTCTCTTCCATATAACTTTAACTTTCATCTTTCCTCGATTATGTGTCGATCTTAAATTTTTAATTTTATTTTCACATCTGGCACACCAAAGTTTGTTAGACAGAGTAGAAGATGGAGGAGAGTGTCCTGGTTGAAAATGAACCAGTTTATAAGCAAATAGAAATGGTCTGGCGAGTGGACGGAGTGCTTAGAAAGCTCTTCTATCCACTATCTCGGCCGAGTCATCCGGTGGTTTGAGGCCGCGTACTGACAGTCCATATTACATTAGCCCAATACTAGGCCGAGCACTCGGAAGGTGTAATACGGGCTTAATGTTCTGTCAAACAAAATATACATCAAAGTCATCCGTTATAGTACCACAGAGTTCTATGCAAACATTCTCATTTATGAACCGTCGTATTTGAGCCCGCCATTGCAATTAGAAAAGAGATAATTTGTTTTTTCATGTTACAATTTGCAAATAAAATATATGTTCTTTTGTCAGAGCAGAAAGATAAGATATTTTTTATAGGTTTATTATTTTATTTCATCCTGCCCTCCATTAATAAGGTAAATTAAAATATTCTACAACTGATCAGTAACTCAATACATTATGTTAATCAGCTGAGTTAATTCCACAAACATAATAAATGATTCAATTGGTCTAAACAATAAAAGATTTCTCTCTTTCTTTCAGGCCGGTTAGCCTCACATCTATGATACGCAAGCAATTTGAACGCTTGATAGCTGAATATTTGCGTAAGCACTAGGACGAAAGGGGGTGGGTATACAGTGGGAAACATGGCTTCTGACCTGGATTCTCTTGTGAGAGCAACTGGCAGCTAGCAATGGTCTGCCAAGATCTGTCAGGCGGGGTTCATCAGGGAGCCTGGAGAATAGACGCTATAATTATTGATTTTTCTAAAGCCTTCAACGTCGTGCCGCACGATCTATTTTTAAGTAAGTCAAAAAGTACTGGTATAGATTTTCGGGTGCTGAAGTGGATTTGGATTTTTAAAAGATCGTTCACTCAGAGTCTGCGTGAATGACAAATTGTCCGACTCGGTGAAAATCACGTCAGGGTCCCACAAAGAAGTGTCATCATGTTCCTTGCATTCATTAATGATTTAACAATCGGTATAATATCACAGATCAAACTTTTTACTGGTGATTATATGGTTTATAGGAAAATCAGAAACGTTGATGATGCACAGATTCTGCAGACTGATTTAGACAAAATTTACCAATGGTCAGTTAGAAATAAAATGCAAATAAATGCAACGAAGAGTAAGGCAGTCGTTTTTACAAAAAAGAGAAATGTCCCTCCCACTAGATATAAAAGTGGGAACGAAGTTGTAACAGAGTCAAATAACTGTAAATATCTTGGAGTCATGATTATTAAAGATTTAAATTGGCGTAATGAGGTGAGCGAGGTTATAGGTGGAGGGCGCTGTTTCTTCTCGAGGAAAAGCACGAGAAAAACCAAGATTTTTGGTTGCAAAACGCTGGTCAGGCCAATTTTAGAATATGGGGTAACGTGCTGGGATCCATATCGAAATGAACTCACTCTAACGTTGGAAAAAATACAAAAACGGGCTGAAAAAATGTTTGGGGGGCGATTCGCGAACAATCCTCACGAGAATTTAGAATGTCTCAGTAATAGAAGGAAACATGCCAGGTTGTGCGCAATATATAAAGCCTATAAGGGTGAACCACAGAGCCTGGAAAGAAATAACAAACATCTTACAGCGCCGAATTATATTTCTAAAAATGATCATACGTTCAAAATTAAAGAAAAAGGGATACGCACTGACGTATGAAAATTTTCATTTGTTAATAGATATATACGCGAATGGAATTCCTTGCCTGCAGAAATACTCACGAATTTTCCGGATAGCGTAAATCAGTTTAGGAATAGGCTAAGGAAAACTTAAGTGAGTAGTATTTTTTAGAATCAGTGAAGTGAAAATAGTGAAGTGTAATGAAGTGATTTCTGTGTGGCTCCTTTGTTTTTTTTTTCAGATCAAAATCTAAACTTCAAAATTCTTCCTTAGTGTGAATTGCGTTTTCTTTTTGTAATTGTATTTGTGTTTTCTTTATATATAGCTGCACTGGGCAAATGCCCAATAGCAGCTAAGTAAGTAATAATAATAATAAAAACATTTGTGTGTTTATACCACAATAACTCTGACAAGTGTTATATTTATACACATATATATATATATATATGTATATATATATATGCGGCTTATAGCCGCACCAACTGAAAAGTTTATATTGTTGTATCTCATAATTTGTCTCTACAAGTCAACTAGAATTTGACAAAGAAGTAATAACAGGTAGGAGCTAAGATAACTTTAAATATGAAAAAATTCCATATTCGTTAGTCTAATGGTCTCACTCCAAAGTAATTTATCATTAAGTAAGATATAAATAAAACATAAACCAGCTTAAAACTTTGATAATTGAAAAACATACATTTTCTGATCACATTTCTTCGGGTTACCTTGTATCACATAAAAATATTTCCATAAATATACCCTCAAAATCGTCAATACGCCGTTATTCATGGACATGTACGCAGTGAAATTTAAGTTTGTGACATTATTTTAATAATTACACTGAGGAATGTGATTTATAAAAAATATACTAACTTCTCAATATAGAAAAGTGATTTCGTATTGAAAGCACAATATGAATTGAAGCCACAAATACAATTCACAATATCACACCTTAACACGCTACGGTTGTTCTCATCCCCAACATCTATCCCTACTAATGTTAACTGCATTTCATTGAGTTTCAACTTAAGTCGCCTTTGTAGTCTTTAATAAGCGGCCAACCGGAAACATTCATATGGAGCATCCGGTGGCCTGTACGGCTCTTGTAAACAGATGCTGATCTTTTGTGTATTCATCTTATTCGGATTCCTTCAACTACATGAATTATGAAACGCTGCTGAATATTCCTCACACGGGAACCATGTTGTTTTCCAAAATTTCTTACATCATATGGATTTCATTTTCATCAAGTACTTGAAAAACAAATTTTAATCATAAAGAAATACACGTTTCCGGTTAATTCAAAAACGTTAACGTCTCAAACATAAGAATATTAGGAATAGTTTTTCAAACTCATTTCGTGACGCATCATCTCTTATTGGACTTTCATGTTACCCGAAACCACCCAAATATTGAGCCGGTTTTATTCAGCTACAATTTGCTTTCTTCATATTTTGTGGTCGCTTAATACCCCGTGAGGTTTAATTTAGATCAATATCTGCTCTCCATTCTGTAAATCCTGCTTACATCCATTTATATTACATGTTCCATTACGTATATAAAACTGTATTTTCCTTCTATCCATGTAACATGTATAATGACTCATTTCATTCACGAGTGCGCCCGATAGTCAAGTCAGGAATAGTTCAACACAAGTGAAAATGAGATAAACACTATTATTTTAAAGTCTTTGTGACGAGGATTGCATAACACTATTGTTAACTATACATAACGCATATATGTGGATAAAATACCTGAAATTTCAGTTGTAATGTCATATACACAAAGTATTTTGAAAATTCGTCAGTGGAGCTGTCAGATTTTGTTCAAATTACTCCAAATTCCAGTCTTCAACTATTTCATTTCACTTCATTTTCAGTAAGCTAATCTGTTTACGGTATTTCATTCTTATATTAATATACAATATGGAAAATGAATCACACTGAAAGGAGAAGGATTAAAAACTCTACGCTTTGCCGACGATATTGTAGTATTAGAGGAGGCAGGTGAAGACTTGAAAACCATAATAAATAGCATGAACGTGGTCATGGAGAAAGAGTTCAATATAAAGACTAATAGAGGGAAAACCAAGAAAATGGAATGTAGTTTGGGAAACAGTGGAATACAAAAGGGTGGTAGAATGTGAAGGGATATTTTTAAGGAAGTTTGCTACCTGGGAAACGTAATAACTAGGGAGGGTAGAAGTGTAGTAGGCATAAAAAGTAGGACAGCACAGGCAAGGAAAGCTTCTGCGAAAAAGAGGAATATACTTATGGGTAATATAATATGTGGTGTTATAGGAGAATGCTGAAAATCAGATTGGTGGATAGAATCACTAACAAGAAAGTTCTAAACAGAATAGGGGAAGAGCCAACTATATGGAGAACGTTGACCAGAAAAGATAGATTGTAAAATTAGCATTAGAGGGACGTGTGTGGGGGTAAGAACAGAATAGGAAGGCCAAGTATGGAATACGCTACGCAGATTAAGGACGAAGAAGGATGTGGTAGTTATGCGAAAGTTAAAAAGGCTTGCGCCTTAGGTTAGCATGGAGGGTTGCATTAGACCAGTCTTAGGACTGAATACCACAACAACATTAATTTATATAATTACTTGCCACCTCTACCTTGATTTATAATCTTAAAAAATAAGAGTTTATATCTAAAAAATATCCTTTAATGAAGTCAATGGTTCAGGGAGAATGTAAATATTTTATTTCTTCTTATTTTCGGAATAATCATTTGCAGCTGAGATAAAATCCAATTTAGTTATTATTCAAATCTAATTTAAATAAAAGGAAAGTCACGTGACACCAGCCAGGCGAATTTGATGTTTGAGGAATTACTTGCAAGAGACGTTTTGCCATCAGATTCGTCAACAGTCTCGATGTCTTTATGTCCTCTTTGTCTGTTAACTTTGGTCTCTTTGCTTTAACTTACTATACAAACTGTTCAATAAAAAAAACAGTCAAAGATGATGATTCCCTGTAATTCTGAGAAAAGCGCCAATCAAATTCCGTCAATATAAAAGGAGGATTTCAATTACTGCGGCTGTATTTGAATTTGGTGCTTTACTATTTGTAAAGAAACGTAAGGAAGTTAGATGGAAGATAATTCTGATCTGCAACATAATTTTTGGTTCGTTTATAATACTACTTTCAATTTTAGGCGTACTTCATCTATACTGATTTAACGGTTATACGTTCATTTTCTATCTAAACTAACATTAAATATTTTGCATAACACTTAATAATTTTCAAACACAATCTTACACCATAAAATGCTTGAATTTACCTGCGCTTAATATTATTTTGTGATTCGAAGTGTCCTTCCATTTCATAATGTTTATTTAATACTTATCCAAACCCAATACCTATTAATATGGATTTCATGTCGAATTTATTTCAGTTTTGAGAAATACATAGCACCTTTCGCCTTTGTGTTGCGTGTCTACACTGACCTAGATCCAGAGCATATTTTCTCTATACATGCACTACTTAATTTTTGCAAACGACTTCTGCCACCTCGAGGATTGACCTTGAGCTCGAGATAACGAGCAAAGCTTCCGGTGTTAATGCTTCACCTCTATCTGCGCTACAGCTGATAATTAGTCCTAGCTCGAAATGTCACCTGCTTCCAGCTGATAGCACAAACTTAAGGTGCCTGAGCATGAAGATCGTGTGACACGACTCTGTCCTTGCTAGCCTAAAGAAATATTAAATATATTTCCTCAGAATATTAATTAAACGAAAATGACGAAACGCCGAATTTGTTCACGTTCACATACTTCACTTACCCGCAAATTAATGAAGTGTAACTGTAAATTACATCCCCAAAAATTTAGTTCCAAGTAAAAAGAAATAAAAAATTCCATATTTATGGTACCTGTAGAAATATTTAAACATATTGTCTAGTTTATAAAATTGAATAAACTAAAAAAACATTATAACCATATTTACCAAAAATATTTTTAATTACTTGTAAAATAATTACATTAATATGTCAAAATATTATAAATAAAATGCAAAGAATGACCAAAAGTCGGAATCATAAGAATTTTATATTAAATTAAAATATGTTGCGTTAGCAACACGAAAATTTAATAAGATTTTAATTATTGAACTGAAGAGGTCCCGAACATTTTTAAAATTTTAATTCTGATTCTGACGTTTAGCCATTCTTTTTATTTTATTATATTTGTCAGCCACACGAAATGTTTTTTTTTATATAAATCGATTAGAAGTTACATCGAACCATGCAAATTGTGTTATAATATGAAAACGACGTCCCTAAATAATATGATAATGAGGGAAACAAAATACAAGACGGTCTATGTATGAAAACAAAATTTAACAACTTTATTATATTCTTGAAAATATTACAATTGAGTTCGTATAATTTTAAAAATGGTGATATATATCAGCAATACGTGTTCATAAGAACACAACCCAGTATATTCCCTTAAATCGTTTCGTCTTTACATTTTCATTTCATCCAGCGCTTTTTTTAACCAACGTTGGGTACGTGAAGGCGCTACAGCTGACCTCTAGAGAGGTCTTGAATTACTAGATTTTGGCGGCTTATCATTGATCTTTTCAATCTGTTGATGATGTCTGCTATGAATCTTATACGTAGATCTTAAGATACCGGGAATATTCCTTACTCCTTTATTGGTGAGTTTTATACGCTCTCTATTAGTTACTGGGATTATTTTTTAACTGCCTTAAGGTGAAGGACTCTGTTGAACTACCAGGGATATTTTTCACTCTGTTAAAACACCGCAATTTTTACCCTCATAAATTACTGTGATTATATGATGTTCCAGGAGAAATTTACTTTCCGTCATTATAAGCTCACCTCCAATCGTCATAGGTCGGTGTTTGCCCATCAAAGAGTTAATGGTCAAAATATTGCTGGTATCGATACCAGTTAAATCATTAATAAGAGATTTGCATGTAATTAATTCATTTTCCGGGCTAGCATAAATAAATTCTCGATCAACGCTGGGCATCCAGGTAATATTTTATAATAATTATTGCTTTAAATTTACTTTTTAAATTGAAATTAAAGAATCTATATTACAGGTATATGCCAAGACATTATGGATTAACAATAATAAAGTATTTAAAGAATAGGAGCGTACATCTCAGGGTAAATTTTAAATTTTAATTTGAAGTACAGAACAAACACAAAAATTGACAAATTTCCATACTTCACGTTACTATAACGGGTCACTCGCACTAACGCAATCTCTGATCGCTGTGATCGTAGTCCTTGCTCGATGACGTTTTTATAATTCACATTCTTAATACTTCCTACCTGTATGATGACTCTTCAGAAACTTTCTAATATATACACAATTGTAAATTTCGCTGGAGAAAGTAACTGACCTATTATAATACCTTTTTTAAATTTTCTTCCTGGATTAACATTCATAAGCAAGAAACCAGAAACAGCATTTGGTCTCCCTTGACTCGGCTAAGCCGTCTTGTTTTTAAGGACTACTGACTCACGCTGATTATAATCAGGACTTATTTCCATACTCCTAGGAGTCGAGCGAAGGAGTTTACTATTCAGAGTGTCTTCTCTTCCACTCCTTCCCCTCATAATCCTCCTTACTTACATATAACTTTCTTGATGTTTTTCCTAAAACATTAAGCCCCCCTATAAAAATTAAAAAACATTAATTGCAGTAACGTCAATTCACAATGCCGCAAACGAGACGGCACATGGCGGATTTATAATTACTGTGATTGTAGAGAATTTTCCAAAAATGTCCATCGTGATTTATATCTTCGTCGTTAACACTATCGAAAACGTTGTTTGAGGAATTGTAAAGCAACTAATGACTAGCTGCGAACAAATATTATGATAATCTTAAACTTCAGCATTTACATTAGAAAGAGATCATTGGGATCAGATTAATATTTGATTATACATTTTTTCACAATCGATCATAGCTCTGAAGGAAGACAAGCCTAGAACTCATTATAACATCTTTCTTTACTGAAGGTCATGACATCCGACCTTCACACAGAATTACGGTTTTCTAGGCACAATACTTTACTTCGTTTTAAGCGCGCTCTCAGACGCCAAAGGAAAAAATAATTGGATACAGCGTTAGTCTGGAGATAGTTACCATCTAACCTTTCTACCTAATTGTATGTGTATGTGTAATGGAAATTTTTACCGGTAGTAGATACAGGGAGTTGCAATGAATTTACAAAATGTAATATTACAGTTAATAAATATAATTGTTAAAAAAATTTAAAAGCGTGACTAGCGGACAGTTTTAAGTTATAAATGTAAGTAAATAGATTGTAATTATATCATAAATTAGAAGTTAAGTACAATAATAGCAGTTGAGTTTACCTTATTGTTTATGGACTTTGAATCTAGCACTATCAATTCACTACAGAGAGCGTTTATTTTTAGTTTTGATGGTTAGATAGGATTTAATTTCAGTCTGAATTTATAGATACATTAGAGGTCTTTCTCCAAACAATGTTGATGGAAATTGTTACATTCATTTATTGGCCTATTTAGGTCTGAGTGTTTGCCGAGTTCTGTTTCTTTTTTTGTATGTGTATCCTTTATTTTGAAAAAGTGTTCATTCCTCCCTACCGACTTGGTTGTTCCATTCTATTCCGAATTTCCTGTCAATATTCTTGACCTGAAAAGGCTTTAAATATTATGTTTAGACTAGCTCTTTCCCTTCTTGCTTCTTTGTTATAGCAGTTTTGCCTTTTTACTTACATGTCCGCATGAATTTTGCGGCCCTTTTCTGCTCACTTTTTTTGGATCATTTCTGATGTTTCTCATATGAATCACAGAAAGCTGCACCATATTGTGGAGTATAGAGCACCCACCGATTTAATTATTTTACTGGAAAATTAAATTGAAAGATACGCAGCTAGAAGCAAGTAAAGGCTTTACGAAACTCCTGCCATAAAACTCGGCGCTCCACGTGCTGAAACACAATAGTAGCGGATTGTTGGCCATTCAGAGAAGTTACGAGTTGCCGAGGAAAGAGTAGAAGAAGCCAAGTAGTTTAACCGAGAAAATTCTTAGAGATTTCGCGTCCTCTTCGGCAGTTGATTAATGAATTTCAAAGCTGGACGAAAGAAGATTGAAGAAAATTATTTGTTTCTCATTGTTCCTACTCTCAATCAGACTGCAATCATCGCGGTGAACATAATAATAACAAACATTTTATAAAGGAAGTAATCTGCCAAGGTCCATCTCGCTGTTCCGTGGATGATCACCATATTAGTCTGAATTTAATTCACATGGAGTGAAATCACTCTTCTGTCATAAGTTATCGAAAGGCGTTTTCAGAACCATGCGGGCGTACAGAAGAAAGTCTGCTTTAAGTTTGCGAAATCCATCCTTGTCTCTCGTGAAACAGAAAACTGAATTCTGGTGAAAAACTGGTTACGAATTTTCTGAATAGTCATCCTGCACTCTCTAGCTACAGGTTTGTTTTTTCGAGCAACGGCATTCAGTAACAACGAAAACTTGTAACATATCATCGTTTGAATCTACATCCTGGCGATATTTACACCAATTACTTCATAGGTCAACTTGCCCCCAGTGAAAAGTCAACCAACAACAGACATGGGATAGGCTGACTTGTATTTCGTGTTCTACAAAATCAAGCTTGCACATATTTTCACAATTGATTGCGACCTTGAGTTATTTTTTCTAATTGTTACATTGTACCTGTTAAATGTATTTTTTACCTTAGTTTCCACTAAAAAAATAGAAGTGTTTTATCAGAAATTTGGTCAACCATCCCCGGCCTCCCCTATATATATATATATATATATATATATATATATATATATATATATACATTGCTCTTTGACAGTTCTCATGACAAAGAGCAATGTATTCCATGATTTAGATTTATTGTTGTTTCCATTAGTCCTCAATTGAGGAAATAGGATCTGTCATACATTAAAAATGAACAAAATAAAGTACATAATTAAAGACAAATAATCATAAAATAAATTAATAAAAGAAAATGTATATAAACACAACACGGACACACGATGTCACACACACACTGGGAAACACAAACAAGCACACACAGAGAAACACGCAATGGAGTTTTAATTTCTTGGAGCTCTGCGACCAGGAAACTGTTTTAAAGATTTTAAAGATACGTGATGTGATATTTTACAAGGCAGCTCATTCAACACTTTTTGCAGGAACCTTGATTTAAATAGTAGAAGGACGATTAAGAAAATCCTGCGCCGAGTAAACGCGCCATTTAAAAGAATAGTTTTACTCTGCTTCACGAAGCTTTTGTAGGTACTATTTTTAACCTCTGGCGGAAGGCTGTTGCATTCTGTAACATTATTTACCTGCCCGTCCCACCTCAGATTATTGTTAAAATAAATGCTTACATATTTTCAGTTTGTCCCAATCAATGACATATTACAAGGCATGTTGTATGAGTAAAAGTGATCGCCTTAGTTACAGTGTACTTATTTTTTTACCTTAGTTTCCACTAAAAACATAAAAATAGAAGTGTTTTATCAGAAATTTAGTCAACCATCCCCGGCCTCCCTTATATATATGCCAAAAGTTTAGGCTTTGCATTTTCCTTTTTGACAATTCTCATGACAAAGAGCAATATATTCCATGCATTCTGTAGCATCATTTACCTGCCACCTCAGATTATTGTTAAAATAAATGCTTACATATTTGCAGTTTGTCCTAATCTATGACATATTACAAGGTATGTTGTATGAGTAAAAGTGATCGCCTTACCTTTGTTGTTGTTAATTTTCATTTTATTTAGCTGTGGACAATCGTTTTGGAGGGTATTTACGTCTAGCTCATCATTTATTTCCGTGTAGACTTCACAGACTTTTACAGAAAGTTGGACTTTAGAATTTAGACCATTTGGTTAATCATTCATGAATATTAGGAAAAATTATGGGGTAATTACCGATGGTTCAGATCCGAGTTCTGCAGTTTATTTCTGGCGTGGCGTCGTAACGTGATAAAGACGAGGCCGCGGCATTAGTGCTGCACCACGCGCTCGAATGTGAGCATCGTAATCGTCAGTATCCTGTTTCGTGGAGGAGTCTGCAGGTGAGACAGGCCTCTTGTGGAAATCCTGCTTAGCAAAGCCGCGCTGGGACGAAGAGGCGGAGGATATCCTGCCATATGGCCGCGTAGATGGAGAGTGGGCCTAATGCTATACGCACGCCTAAGCCCGTGGCCCGTGTTCCCAGACCCACGTAATAAGCGCGGGAAGTGTTTGCTACGAGAAAATTATTCAAATTTAATATTGTTTCGACGTGATCAACTTTCTGATTGGGAGAAGTTGGCGAAAAGTGCTAGAGAAATAATTTAGGCACTGAAGGTAGAATAATGTAATGAGAGAATCATCAAAATGTAATTCTAGGCTTATTTCACCGTTTTTTCCAAAGCTATTTGACAATATTATCACCGAAGTCAATACACCTTTATCAATTAATTTCAAGTCATAAACAAAATATGTTGCCGACCTGAGCGTAGCAGCCAGCGTCACCGTCTCCCACAACAGTTGGGGCTTGGATGTTTATGCTCGTCATTATGCTCCAAAAGAGATCCACTACGCTGATCATGTGCAACTCCAAGAATAAGCGCAATATATGGAAGATGAGTCTAGTATTCGTCCCGTTAGACGAAGGCCCTAGCGCTAAGGAGAAAGGAAATAGATAAAATGTGTTTAGTCAGAACCCTCGAGTACTGTGCGGCCTAAAAATGTAAGATTTTACTGACAAACTTTGAAATAGGTTCAATTGAATATTTTTATCTTATATAAATAAACGTTTATGCTATATCAATTAATAAAGTTTCATATACAGAGTGTTCAGTTTATCTGAAAACATTTAAATATCTCTAGAACCACACATCGGATCAAAAAAAAGTGTGTAATGGAAAATGTTTGTCTCAAAGGGGGACATCTAATTATACGAAACTCGATTCCCACACCCCCACCCCTTAAGGTTAAAAACTTAAATAGTAGTCGGCAGATTCGGATTCTCCAGAAAAAAAAACCTCCAATTTGACCTACGATTTGAGTCATTTCGGTCACAAATGGCGTTGTAATCGAAAAAACTCAAAATAAGTAAAAATCGTTAAAAAATGGGGATATCTTAAGAAATAGGCACCAGATCAGCAAAATAAAATTAAATGGGTTTGAAGCGAATTATGTTAAAATTTTCAATGAAAACCCAATGTTTAAAGAAATCTTGGTTTTCCAATTTCAAATACCATTGATTTTAATTTATTATTCATGGAAATTCGCAGATGGCGCTTCCAACGAAAGAATACAGAGACTCTCATTTATTCATTTACTGATAAGTAGTAACTAAAGACCTCCTACTTTAATAAAGTAATAACTACTTTATAATGTGGTTTCCCGTTGAAAATTTTGAGATAATTAGCTTCCCCACCCATCGGGGGTGGGGGTAAGTGGACATTTATGGTGTCGTTAAGTAGCATTTGTAAAAATATCACATACATTTAATTTAATTTTGCTGTTCTGGTGGCTATTTATTGAGATATCCCCATTTATCAACGATTTTTTATTTAAGTTTTTAACTTTCCTCTCACACCCGCAGGGGGTGGGGTGGATCGAGTTTCGTATTATTAGATATACCCTTAAGGTGAACATTTTCCATTACACACTTTTTTTTTGATCCGATGTGTAGTTCTCGAGATATTTCAATGTCTTCAGATAAACTGAACACTCTGTATATTCTGCAGTCGTACACCATAATTACTTATAAATTTTACCAATCTACTTGCAATCATTTACTTTTAGAAACAATTATTACTATCTTGAAGCACGCTGAAGTGGTTCGGAAAATGAAGTATCAAATTTAAGGAAGAAAAAATGTCACCCAGACTGGGAGTCGAACCTGCTCATTCCGTGCGTACTCTGCATCCCGGTCTCTTAATCTGCAGACCCATGGTGATTATATCAGGTCAAGAAAATTAAATATGAATGGTCAGTTCATCGGCGTGGCTACTTTAATAATTGCGATATAATAATGATTATCGCTTGTATAGTTCAAATTAGGTTATTAATACGGTCAAAACAGACCACTAAAGTATATAATTGATTAATTAAAATTAAAAACGACATATTTGTGGCCGGGTATTCACCCTTATCAGAGTAACAACAAAAGAAGACACTACTGTAGGATATTCAAAGATTATAAAGTGATGCAGAAACAAAGATTGGCAACATAAAGTTCGGAACATTGACATAATGGATCAAAGCATAATAAATACTGCTCAACAAATTGGTGTCAAACTGACATTGAATGAGTATTCTGTTTAATGTGAACCATTTCAGAAACTAATCTGCATTTGTAGTTGTTGTCTTCATCTAAAATTTAGAAATTTCCCAGTAAAAGGTTTATTTGGTGTCTAAAATATATTTGGAAAATACAGATAATTTATGATGTATAAGTAATGTCTAAGTTTATAATTCCCTCCAGATTTGACCTATGTATCCTATTTTAACTTGTAAACTATGGAATGATTTTGCCTTTATCTGCAGGGTCTTCCAAATTTTGTATAATGTTGATTAAACATAACATGTCGTTGTTAAATTAAATTTAAAATTATAATTTTTTATGTTTATTACTTATTAAAAGCTAAATGTAATTATAACGAATTGAAAGTTAATATAACTGAACACTAGACCCGTGGTTAAAACACAAACTTCCTTCAGAAGTCCTTAAGGTCCTAGGATCTTTGAATAAAAAAAGGATGATGTTCATCAATCTAATCTAATTGTCGAATTCAGTAGAGAGCTTTATCGTGTATCTCGTCTCGAGAGTCGTAATTCATGAAGTACCTGAATAACTACGGTCTCGTCGGATACAGTATTTTAATGAGATATCATTGTGCTTGGCCAAAACAATATTGTTTACGTTCCACACATAGCAGTCTGCTTCCCGACACCAGCATCAGCTGTCATGATTTGTATGCCAAGATTGGGGATCATAGAGGAAAACAGTCTATGGTCTGGCCGGAAATGCTGGCCTGTAGCCCTTTGAGGAACCAATGTGGCACATTTCCTGTTCACAGGGTGAGTCTTGTCAGCCGTTATTCAAAGCTCTCTACCCTAAACTACTACTTACAGAACAACTAACGCCCAATTAGATACATTAAAAAGGAAGGGGGAGATTCAGCTACTTTACTCACGTAAAAATATGTCGATGCTAGTTGGGGAGAAATCATAAAGAGTTTTACAGGAAATAATTTTGCGTTTATAGAAACACATTACTCTGACTAAAGTACAGTACGACTCACAAACGGAAAATATGCATAAATTTTCGCTATGGGGTTTTTTCAATAAGGGCGGGTATGAAAGGGAATACATTGGTCTTTCAAATAAAAAATAATTTCGTTGATACCTCAGACAGAGATTGTTTTATTCAATTTCAACATCCACCCGCCCTTATTGAAAACCCCTATAGTTACTTTAGGAAACAATTATTTGAACTGTTATTACAACATCCGATTTAGAGAATTAATTAATTCACATTCTATTAATATTAGTAGCTAGTTTTCTAATCTTATTTTGCTCCTATTCATAACTGGTATGCAAAAATTCCCAATTAAACTATTGAATTTCCAGACAGGGCCAAGCCTTATGTTTCCTATCCATTTCCATCCCTGAGTGAAAAGAAAATTGAGTGCACAATTTTCATTAATTGGGGGAGGAGAAAATATGTTACACGAGGATTGTTTTTAAAGTAAATGTCGATATTTACTGACAAAATAACACAATATTATTTTTCATATATTTTATTGTTGATCATTTACTTAACACTTCACACAACTTCACATAATCACAGCCGTTGTGTCAGGTACTTCTGTCAAATCCACTTACAATTAATTCAATCAATTGTTACTCTTTCTCCGTGCACCTCCAACAATTGCCGATTAAGGATTGTTGACGTAACATTCCTGCCATTCAATAAGGGCGGGTATGAAAGGGAATACATTGGTCTTTCAAATAAAAAATAATTTCGTTGATACCTCAGACAGAGATTGTTTTATTCAATTTCAACATCCACCCGCCCTTATTGAAAACCCCTATAGTTACTTTAACAGTTAGCGGGTCGCAAATTGATCTTAACTTTCTAAACTTAAATATATAAATTGGCGATGTTTCACGGTTGTTCCTGGCTTCCTAGTGAGTGGAGGATGTGATCGCGCGTGCTCAAAATCGCAATTGCAGCATCAAAATATTAAAACGGCTCATACTTTATAATTAGTCCTCGTATTTTCTCAACATTCTTTGGCCTTATCTCCTGGCTCTTTTCTTGCTTAAAATTTATCAATTTTGCTATAATTATTCATTGATTCGGTCCCTTTTCATGCATGACATATTTCTGTGTACCTGATTATAATTTTACGAAATATAACACAATAAATTGCAGAATGAATTCCTTTCATTGATACTTCAGCGGTTTCACCACCCTGATCTATTGAGTTTTTAGATTCGTTATCGAAAACAAACGCTTCAGGTAATCTATAAGTTCTACTATTCGATGTACTGCAAAATTATTGGGTTTATTCAGTATTTATATCAGTACATCGCGTGTAGTCTAATTTATTGATATAAATGTATTTCCTATTTTCATATTATTTAATATATCCTCATTTTTCGAATGTCAAGTATTTATGTCAAATTATAACTTTAGCTTTATGTATTGTCCGGCTTTAAATTATAAGTTTTTAAAAAAACTATGCTTAGAATCTTTCATATTTATTGGAACTTGGTTAGACCTGAATTGTTTACGTCTTCGTATTAATATTTTCATTATATCTGGTATAATTATAATCCGAATTTTCAAAATTCTGCGATAGAACCCAAGTGAACGATTTCAATATAGGAACTATCTTCTGATTTGTATAATTTTATTCATACGCAGTGGCAAGTTGCAGCTTGATTGAACGACTCAGTTGGTGTAGTTGAGCTGATGAATTTCATATTCCCGTCCAAGTTTTTATAATTTGAGATATTGGCGAGGATAAAAGGATTGGAAAAAGAAAATTTTCAACTTACGTTCCGGTCCATATTTTTGTATCCTAAAGTCTTTATTCAGTCTCAAAGTCCCGAGACTTAACTTTGATTGAAAGCATTTATTCTGTCGTTGATTTTATTAGGTTATTAATTCATTAAATACAATATTTATCGATTTAATAATTTATTTCAGTTAACTGCTTTCAATAATAAGTTTACAGCATATATTGGGAATCGTTTATTCAATTGTTCTCATTATCAATGAATTCTTATCTAATGTCCACAAAGTGACAGGAAGTAAACACTAGAAAACTAAATCAAAGTTGATCTTTCCGACACTTCCGGGCGACTTATTACGAAGCAGGTTTCTACATCAAACTCAAGTTTAATCTTTATTAATCTCCATGGTTTTGGAATTATACGTGATTTCGCCCTGAATGTCACGTTTAGTCACTTATGATAGTCCTGATAATATTCACAAATTGTTTCATTGTCATGTTTAATAAAAGCTTTGATTTCCTCGAGTTGCTATTTAAAACCATTAACAAAGTCGACTGCCTTTGTCGAGTTTCCTCGGACAATGTCGTCCGTGTTCCTGATTTCTTCTTGTTCCCATGTGAGTTTTATTAGGATTCTTAAAGTAGCCACCATAGAGAATGGGTCAAAAAAGATGCCGTTGCTGTCTCTTCTAAATTTTCTAATTTAACCATTCTTCCCACTGTATATTTGCAAGTATCAGAAATTATTTAAACTATCATATTTACAAAATCTGTGTCATCAGGGCGGCAAACGGCGATATCATTTAACATTAAAAGAATTACTTGAGAGTAGAAAAATTTACATTAAGTAGTGGGAGAATATCACGACATTAATTCATTATAATATTAATTGTTTGTATTATTACGTATTAATTATGTAAACATAAACGTTTTGCAGTCACAATTGGATTTATATCAAAATTACTCTAAACTTGGGCTTTCAGGCCATATTCATCAGTCTATATGGTTGTAAATTTTTTGTGTGTTATATCATAGTTTATTGTGAATAAATACAATTGTGACTACACTAATATATTTTTATGAAATTAATATATAATTTGTGGAAGTTGTAAGGAAATGAAAATTTATGCACGTATATCAAGTTAATTGTTGACTAACAATTGTAAGTCGTACTCTTCATATGGATAAAAACTAACTATATATGGACAGATGGATCTAATACACAAACCAGCCATTCAGTACGTCGTTGACCCTCCTTTTGCTCTCAAGACTGCAATGATTCTTCTTGGCACTGACTTCAGGAGATGTTGAATGGTGATTCAAGGAATCTGACGACACGTCTGATGAACTATGCCGGTTTGTGTTATTTGACAGTTAAGGGAACAGATATCGTGTGGCTCTTTCAACATCGTCCCACAAATTTTGGATTGACATCTGGTGATTGTAAGATCCAAAACCTCTCTCATGTTCCTGAAACCACACAAACAGTCTCTTGATGGAAGTAGTCATATCCACTGGGTCACATCATTAACACTTAAGATGAACTTGATCACCAGTGATTCTTAGGTAGGCTCTGATATACAGACGTTGTCACACGCAAATTATAGGGCCCAAAACATAGCTCGGTCAAAGATTTTAAAACATTGCCTTACACGTTCAACTACTTTTCAAGGACAGAAATGTTGCACAATAAATTTCGAGTCCGATCGATTTGTTTCAAATGGTTATGCAACGACTCAATACATTCTAAACACCATCAAATAATGCAAACACGTTTGTTGCGCAAATGACAGTATTGAAAACTCGATGACAGTCACAATTCATACGTTTAGACCCAGTTTTTTTCCAGCTTCAAGAACGGCTCCTCTTGAGCATTTAATTAACGAAGGTGTTAAGCTGATATTATCGCTCCCAGTCCTCAAGGGCAAACAATTATCCTACGACAAAGGGAGTTAAGTAATTTCGTTTACCCATATTTTAACCTTAATATAGGCGACTTGAGCGCTAATTTGTGTATAACGTCAGATGGTCCTAATAATCTTTCCAGTCTGTAATATATGACATTTTTAAGCCAATATTCCTGTATTTCAAATCGTAATAACTTTCACGCGTTAAGCATAAATATCTATAGTGTTAACCTGCCTTATCAAGTAACACCTCAGACCGCGGACGAGGAGAGTTTTTTACGAAATTTATTAAATATTAAAATACTAAAGTATTATAATGAAAAGATTAAATGTCAAATTGTTGTTGAGCATCTTCAATACGTTTTATAATTCTGAAAACGGGTCAAGCTCCAGAAAAGATTAAACACGACAAATTGATGTGCGATTTCCAGGCAGAGAAGAGTTCATTTTTTACTGTGTTTTTACTTATTATTGTAACTTAGAAGCGGGTGCAAAGAGGATTGGTCGTCGGTGGATGACAATCAGAAAAATAGTTAGGTCCGATCGTAGTAGTTGAAAGAAGTCGTAATGTATAATTTAATGTAACTGACATGGGAAGACTTAATGACGTTATTATATGTTAAATAGTACAAAAACAATGTTAACAGAAAAATTAGTCATATTTTTTAACATAAGGCTGTGATTATTGGTGAATATCAAGCCATTTTTCATGTTTGTTCTCTGGTTCATCTTGAAAGAGTCAAAAGATACTGTTAAACAATTTTATCCTATAATTGTGTTCACCTATACTACTGGTATAATCTTTGCACTTCTCATAGTTATTTGTTTTGCATATTACGGTCAACGAGAATCTCAGTCAGGACGAGCTTGACGTCACTTGTTGACGTCATACTTTCAAACCCACCCTGAGTCCTGGTTCTTGTTATGCCTACAGACACCTGCTGTCTCCTGGATCACAATCAACAAGGAAATCGGTATTGGTTCCGACAACATTGATAACTAGTATAACCAACATGTCCATGAGAGTCAAGAGTGTTTTATTTTAAGAAGTTTTCTGGTCCACGTTACCATGAATTGAGATCTCATGAGTATTAAATAAGAATAAATAGAGGGATTTATAATTTTTGGTTATGTATTATAAAGGGAGTGATGAAATTCGATATATTTGTACTATTTTGTAAAATGAATCAACATAGAATTGCTGAAATAGTGTACTTATTTATGTACCCGAGCTAAGTGGTAAGTTATCTAATGAATTTATCATTGACCAGTCACAAGTGTAGGTCAGAAAAGAAAAATCATTCTCGGTGAAGAATAAATTAAATGTATCATTCATATCTGTATTGACTTTTCCATCATGATACTTAAACGTCAGTACTATACTAAACAAAGATTTATTTTTTACTGGATATACATTTAAAGACCTAAGCACTTCAGTAGTAATCAAATGCTTCCGCACAAGCACTGTTGTTTTTTTTACTGACGTTTCGACAGCTGTCATTTCTATCATCTTGAGACTTACACATTCATGCGTACGTTCAACAATATTACCCCAACTGATACTGCCATTTATTATTAAATATTTCGTATGAATATGCTTCCAAAGGATTGCAAGACTTGCTACGATGTACGTTTAGTTTCTTCAAATTATGAAGTGGAACCTGACATCACATTACTTAAAATTTGTTGCAGTCACCCTGCACTGAAGCTTTAATTTTCAAAACATATTTTAATATGTTAGGTTTTCAATTATCAGGAACACAAGTGATATGGAGGAAAGGCAAGTATTAATTAAGCACTGTATCGCCTGGAGTCACAAATATCGAAGCTTAAAGGTTAATTATCAAAATGGAGGATGTCCAATGATGCTTAAGGAGGGTAGGAACCTGTACCAACCTAAAAACCGTTGGGTTTATTTGCATTCGTATTTCAGAACAGGCGGAAATGACGTCCGGGGCAGGATGTTTTAGCGGTTGGTGTTTCCCGGAAGAGAGAGAAATAGGAAGGGTCACCCTGGCTCCCGGCTTCATTCACCTGGGTTAGGAGGGTCAACGCCGCAATCCCATTCAGAAAAATAATAGCGTACATATACTGGTAGGCACATTTATTTCTACTGATTCTTTTAAGATCTACGACATGGGATCGCCGTCAACTAAGCGGAAGGCTTTAGTCTTTACTGTTCCCTTATTATCATAATAAATGTTTCATCCAAATACTAGACCTATCTTTGCAAAAACTTAAATGACAGTTTCCAGTTCTCGATTCTGTGTTCTTGGCCAAACGAATCCACCGATTTACCTGAAAATTTTAGATTTACGAAGTACTGAAATCGGCGATAATTTCTCTCTTTTTGATAAAAATATAAAACTGTCGATTCCCCAATATTTTTTCTCCTAATGATAATTTTAAATTCAACTTAAGTTGAACAAAGTATGTAAAATTATGAGCCTCTCCGTATGTGGATGTTCTGGTCTGATATTCTCTCTTCTACTCAGCTAACATATCCTATTTCTTTCTCTTTGTGCTATTCGTCGCTTTCGGTTATCTATTCTTATCATCTGAATAATTAACCTAAATGTCTTTTACTTTTTTCTCTGTACATCACTTTGTTGTTGTTATCGCCTTTGTAGTTCTGTACTTCTAACTTTTTAGAACACGAAGATATTGAACGTTTAAAATATTTTACAATTTACGGCAGATAAACTCGTTTAGGAAATTTATCTTAACTATTAATTTCGCAATGTGTTCCAACTGCCTCGATTATATACATCCTTGACTAAATTCAATACCTCGTTAACTTAACAATCAATATAAACAGAACTTCCAAGGTTCAAGGGAAAAAAACAAAATTAATAGAATTCCACGCAGGGTTTCCCATCATTCTGACACTACGTATTCGAAAACCTGAACAAAAAGAACTGCACGTGAATAACCAGTTGAGTGATGTATTAATGTTTACGTTAGAAACTCAGCGAGCGTCAGTTCGTAACCTATATACGAAACAGTTATTGCTACTTCAGTTTATAAATAATAATACCATTATAATGGCCACGGAGACTGCTGCTGACCACGTATCACTCCATGAAAGACGACAGTTCGTAGTCAACCCGGTAGGCCAAGACCCTCAATGGGCTGTACAGTCAAGGAAGAGGTAAAATATTGTAAACAATGAACGAAGACTTTCCCTGTGTAAAATTCTTATACATTATTCACAGTTGACCACCCGGTTAACACTTGTAAATATATTTAACGTTTCCGCGCCCATTATCCGCCGCCGCCATTGGCGGCCTGATACGACGGCAGAAAATGTCTCCGAAACGCTGAATACATTTACAAGTCTTACGCAGTTGCTCAATCGTGAAGATTTATCAGACTTATATTGTAGATACCTACAGTTGAGTTAGCTTTGATTCATAATTAACGATATTAACGGTAATGAAAAAGTTTTGTGAATCGATATATTAGAGCGAACGTCATTCGAAATTAAGAAATTACGCGTTGGACAAAGACGCCATCAACCAAGAAATGTTTGCACAAGTCAGTGAAATTTACATATTTAAAATATTGTAACGTTGACCAACAATACATGAAACGAATCGTTTTAAGTGAAATTTCACAATGTCATAACAGTTTAATTTACAAATTTCAGTAAAAAGAACATGGCCATCCTTCCATGCATGGTGAAACCGAAATTTATTCGAAATGCTTTTATGTAATATTAACTCATTTTTGGAACTCAATCAAATTATTTCAAGAAGATTGAAGAAATTTTAGAAAATAGTATTAACATAAGTCTCATATTCTTAATGTAGCCGTGATGATGATCCAAGTTATGGACAAAACCTAGTGACATATTGTTCTAATTTCATTAACACATTATTAATTAATAAGCTTTATCCGACTCTTTGATCCTTGTATTTATTTATTATATTAATTCTAATACTTCACCGTCGCCTTTTTTCTAACAGGAGTAAGTATCCAGACAATTTGGGTCCACCTTGTTTAATAATTGTACTGACCTAAGAAATGAATGGATCATCAAAATTGAAGTTCGTAAAGGAAATCAAATCCAGAATTTGAACAAATTAACTGTAAAATTTTACTAGTGGAAGTTTTCAGAATTGAGACGTTTTCCGGTTTTTGTACTCTATTTCCCTTCGGAAATTCGGAAGTACTGATCAATAGCAGGCGACCGCTAACCTAAACGGAAGTGAAGTTCCGGTTTTCATCTGTGGCACACGTCCGTTCCGGAAGCAAGAGTCGGATCAGCTCCGCGTGCAAACTAATTGTATTTCTCACATCAGGTGCCACTTTAATCTACGATCCGATCGGACTTACGATTTTAGGGGAACTGACATCGATGTATTCTAAGTTTAGAATAATGCTTAATGTTAGCTCGTTAAGATACTATATACATGAATGCTACTTCTTTACGTAATTTAAATTTATCTCTGCCGATTTCCATTCATTTAATTTGTTTTTAAAATATATGGGACATAGTTCCTATTACACTTATTTCTGGTCAGAAGGTTTGAATTCCGCTTCGCTATTGGCGCATTTGAACATGTCCAATTATTCCACATTAATTATGCGAGGCCATACACCATAACCAGACAAGAGCAACAGCTTTACGTATAGAATAATATTTATTCTGTTCTCTACCAATCCTTCTCTTTCCTTCCTCCACCAGGTCTTCTATTCAATGTTATTCAAGGACCTGAGCCCTTTGCCGTTATTGAACCACAGATACTCTTTGCCGTGGCATTTTGGTTGGAGATTCTTGTATTATTTTTATGGCGACATGAATAAGTGCAGACATTAGGCAATGGATGATTATTTATGGGAGATAGATATATTTTAATTTAGATTTTAGATTTATGGGATGGTGAACGACGGATGGTTCTGGTCGGGTTGTTATTCTTTACACGCAGAGATGAGCAAGACTTTGGTGGACTTGGTGGAAATTTATAAAGCGATGGTGTTGGAACAGATTGAGGGATGAGTACAGGAATGAAGGGAGAGACAAAATCACTGAATACTTCTTGCCAGGGTCCTTACAGATTGAAGGTGAAGAGATGGGAAGAGAATAGAAACGATGTGGCTGTAGTATATGACTAGGCGGATGAAGGTTTTGTACGTATGGCAGAAGGGTTTCAGGATAACAGAGGCCGTTTATTTGGATAAGGTTAAACCTTTGTATGCCGCGTTTTCGGAGTTGTTGGAAAAGTGGAATTTGGCTGAGGGTTTTTAAGTGAATCCCAAAATACGTGGCTTTGGGGGAGGGGAAAATTTCTTGGTTGTAGAGAATTATATGGATGTTTTTATAGATATTAAAAACAGGATAGTATTGGTGTCAGGAATGTTTACAAGAGATGTTTACAGAACCATTATTGAGGGATGTGAGGTACGTGTTGATTAGCTGGCTAAAAGGGAATCATCGTTGATAATGACAGTATAGGTGTCATGACGGTATATATTTAGAAGACTTGGAGAAAAGATGGCTCCTTGGAACGGCCAGCGGAAGGGGAAGGACGAAGAGTGTTTATCATTGATTGAAACGAAGCAGGATATGTCAATTGGAAGATCTATAAGACGTACGAACTCGACTGGGATATTTAAGTTTAGGAATTTGAATAGGAGTGCTTCTATCCACACCTTGTGGTAGGCTTTCCTCCGTCGGGTGAATAAGGTAAATTACGAGGATACCTTTGTCGGATATGCATTTATCTCCTCATTGAAAATTTGTTTTTTCGACAGGTCCGACAACCAGTCATATAACACTAAGACGTGATAATTTTCAAGGCCAATGATTCCATGTTTCTTCAAATGTTTTCTGCCGTTCTCTTGATACCTCAACTTTCCCATTATTTTTCTTACAATGATCGTTGAATCAGCAACCCATTATTTCTACGAACAGTCATTTTTTTCCAAAACATAGCATAATTTTGGACGTCAGTGTGAAGTCTGCTTAGTTCTGTATCTGAAGAAAGTAAATTGCAGTTCCCACCAAGAGAATAATGCTCATTTTATTGGTTATGAAGAACGTCATCAGCACAAGAGTTTTAAGAGAAGACAGGATGGTTTTAACGGGCCATGAAATGTGTTTCTGATACTTCTCAAGACAATACCGTGTAATACGTCGTGGGAATCGGATGCAGCAAGGTGATTCGGTTATTTAATGTAATCGAGTTTGATTTAGTCCTGTAGATCTTTTCTTATAGTTGAGAGATATCGACCAGGAATGGGACAACTATGTGGATTCAGTGTTGCATTGACTGAAAGACAGGGTCGGAAGTAGCTGAGATCTGGTTGTGGAAAGGGAAGGAGCGCTCCCACGGCACGCCAGGAGAGGCGTTCTTTTCGCAAGGCGTGTGACCGGAAAGAGCGGAAAGAACGGCAAAGGAGGCCAGCGGAAACAACGCTCAACGAATATACGAGTAGCGTTAGCTGCCGACTCTCTTGTGCATTTGCATACTAAGATCCTTCTTTTCTCCGGTTAGACGAAATCCATCATGTGTCTCGATACTTACTAATAGTTTTGCTATTATACCCAGTTGCTGGACCAATCTAATATTAAGACTCTTAAATAGTCTCGATCATTTATGCGTATCGCACGAGGGAGCTGAACGGTTTAATAGCACGGAAGCATTTCGTGAGGACTTCTTACCTGTTTCGGTTGGTAACTTAAATCCAATCTTCAGGGAAAAAATAATAAAATTTAAATTACTAACTTTTGCTTTATATCCACTTACAGTAAAAAAGTTAAATTTGTGCACACCGACAATTATACTCATTCATTGCTTCGGACATGTTTCATACAAAGCAAATGTTATGCCTGGCTTCCCATACATTAGGCTTTTATTTTTATGCGAGTGACGATTAGCCGGTCAACGGAACGATCCTGCTCATTCATAAATTGTCCTCCGTGTGTGGAGAGATACAAAACGAACATTTACGTTCTAGCTTTCTTGAATCGTGTAAACAATCAGATTTCTTGTGTTTAGTTTTTAATGTATTTCGTCAAAGATCGTGGAACTGTAATGCGTAACTGGAGAAACAACGTAGACAAGCATGATCCTGACCTCGTTTACTTTGGAAGAATCAGGTCGTGCCGTTTTACAACGAAGTGGTTCAAGAATTTTCCTAAGAAACAATAAATATGAAAATAAAATAGCTACTATAAAGTGTATCAATAGATATATTGCTGAAGTTTGCTTATTACATGCAATTAATAATATATTGTAATTTATGTAATCTACGATTATAGAGTAAGAACTATTATGATCTAGGCGAAAGCTTCACTGAAACGAGATATTTTATGTTTTTCTTTCTAGGAAATAAAGTATAAGATACGCTAGCGCTGCTACGGTGTACTTCAGAAAAAGTAAACCGATATTCTAAATTATTGATATTTATCTGACGTTAATCACAAATAAAATAGTGTCACCCTGTAAAGGTCGAATATTTGAATTTAATACAATTAAATTAGAGAATTACATTACATGAAGGTATATTAAAGGAGTACAACGTTTCGAGCCAAGTTTGGGAGCGAATCATATTATAATAATAATAAAAAAGAAATTTAAATCGTTGGATTAAAATAAATTTTATTGTATTCCATAGATTTACTTTATTACTTTTGATTTCTATATAAATATAGGTCCGTAAATACTTGGATGATTCAGTTATTTTATTGAAAGGAAAATTGAATGCTGAACATCCCAAAAAAATCCGCAATGACTCGTGGAAGATGGTAGTAATCTCAGTAGGCCCAGACCTCAAATGGACGGTAAGCGCCAAAGAGAAAGAAAGACAAAAATAATTTTCAGGGAGGTCTAAATGCATTATCAAAAATAAAATAACACCGTCCATCAATTTCTGAATGAATAAACTGGGTATTACAATCACTCATGTCGGGGACCAAAAGACATAACCCTCGCGTACGTGATACTTTGGCTGTATCGTGATTGTTTTTCTTACGTCGTTCTGTGAAAATGTCACTTTGAACTGTGGCATATGGCCTCACAGCGAAACACAATGACTCGGATGCAGCACCTGCGTTTCCTTTGAACGTGTCAGCTGTGTTTCCCGCCGCCCACTTCCACTTCGGGTACTCGCCAACTGCTATATTTAATACCATATATCAGAGAGTCGCTAAGATCCCCGGTCCTGGACCTACAGTATCTGAAGGTAGTTTGGTTGGCTTCATTGGTGACATCGTATCGAACATTATTCATTATTCTAAAGTTAAAATTTAACATCTGTTGTATATAATTAAACAATCGATGACCTTTTAGACATTTTTATAAAATTTACTTGTAACGTTTCGGAATGTTTTTATGACTTCTTCAGGTTTTTTTTCCTCCCTGTAGAGGAAAATTGTTGGACTTCTGATGAAATTTTTGTTATGTTTTGACATTGTTGTGCTAAGTTTTTGTTTCCATATATGTTTTTAAAAAATCTGTTTCAATTTCACCGCCCTAGGGTTAATGTTCTGTACATTTTCCTCTACATGGAGGAAAAATCGTGAATAAGGCATAAGAACATGCCGAAATGTTGTTACAAGTAAATTTTATAAAAAAGGTCTGTAAAATGTCATCAATTTTTTAATAATTCATAAAAATATGGTTATTACATTAATAATATTTTTCTGTTAACTTTAAATTACCAATTTTTTCATATTTAATTTGTCGTCTTACTTCCTGACGTTTTTTAAATAAAAATATTTCCCGAAATGCATATGCAATCGCATTCCATGACATTCGTTCAACGTGAGCTCTATATTGTTAATTCCGACGTCACCAATTCTTATTGAATAAATTATATTATGCATAAAATGTCAACCAGAAACCTTCGTAACCCTCCCCCCCTAGCGATTTTTCTGAAAAATGATTATAAGAAGAACTCACAGTTGAAAAGCATGTGATGAGTGGGGGGGTATTATTATTATTTATTCTTAATTCTATTATTAAACAGGGTTCCATTGTTATATATTGAAATTGATAATTCTTTTGATTTTTATGATTTTATTTTGAAAGAAACTAATCAAATACTATTTACAATTATTAATTAATATTAAAACTACAAATTTACATATGTACAATTGTTTGCTCCATTGTAGCAAAATCAAGTGTTGCCCTAGCCCCGGAATCTCAGGTTGCCCGTGAATTTAATAATACGCGAAATTCTAACAGATTCTCCAACTGGCCTGGGTATGAAAGAGTGCTAATTACCAATGTTTTGGCTGCGGTGAGCAAAGCTGGACCCGTCCTGGACCCCGTCGTTTTGATTATCGTAGCTGTTGAACGGCTCCGATATCACCTCTCTTGATGGCTAGCGACCTCGTAAGAAAGTTGTTATTGTTGGTAGGACGTTATTTTAGACGTACGAGTCATATCACTTATAGATGCATGCTCCTCTCCAGACTCGTAGTGCCCTGGCTTGCTGTCGCTAGCCTCTACAGCCTCTAGGATAATCCGTTAATTCCGGCATTGTCCTAGGGCCATAAATCCAGCCCTGTCAGCAACGTCCAGGCGGTCAGTGTGGAAATCGCAATCTTTCGTACCCAAACGAACATAAGAAAAATTACTTTACAAAAAATAACGCGACCACCTTGATTTTGCTATGTTGCGTTAAATTGATTTTAATACATGATTCTAATGTAATTTCGCTGGTTACATAAGCGATCATTACAAGCAGTTGGTCTAAAATCAATCTAAATATTAATTAGTGAGAATTGAAGTTCAATATCACTTGATTAAAAAGAATGTGGAAAAGAAATCATACTGATCATACTGCGAGGAGAAGAAATAAAAACCTTACGCTTTGCCGACGATATTTTAGTATTAGGGGAGTCAGAAGAAGACTTGGAAGCCATAATAAATGGCATGAAAGTAGTTCTGGAGAAAGAGTTCAAATATGAGGATTAATAGAGGCAAAACCAAGGTAATGGAGTGTGGTATGGGAAACAGTAGAATAACAAGAGTGTTAGACTGAGAAGCGATACGTTGAAGGACATTGCGCAGCATAATAATTAGGGATGGTAGAAGTATAAAAGACTTAAAGGTAGGATAGCAAAGCAAAAAAGATTTTCGTAAAAGAGAGGAATTTATTTACGGCTAATATAAGTATTAATATTAGCAAATCATTACTAAAAATGTTCGTATGTAGTATGGCGTTCTATGGGTGCGAAATGTGGACGGTAGGAGTTGCCAAAAGGAAAATAAGCTTCTGAAATGTGGTGCTATAAAAGAATACTGAAAATCAGATCGGTGGATAGAGATATTAACAAGTAAGTTTTAAGCAGAATAACATAAGAAAAGGGATGGATTAATAGGCCACGTTTTGAGACATGAGGGTCTTGTAAAATTAGCATTATAGAGAAGTGAGTAAGGTAAGAACAGAATATGGAGGTCAAGAATGGAATAGGCTAAGTAGATTTTATAGAAATGAAGAGGCTTGCGCAGAAAGGTCGGTATGGAATAGGATTCCCTTAATTGTTCAATTAAGTACAACATCAATAATTATATCAACATTCTACTGTTGTGATGGAACTTTAATGTGACATGACGTCATGCATCGTAAATTAATTTCCATCATACACTGTTTAAGTCTCGCAATATCCCTTGGACATGGGACATATCTTTTGGTGCTTATAAACATTGCATAGTCATAAAAGTAACGTTCTCGAGTACACGACGAAATACAAATGCCACATGTTTGTTATAGAATAATTACCTTCTTTCCCATAGAGTTCATCAACCCAATAAATATAATTACTTCAAGTAAATAAATCCGAAGTTAGTGTGCAATATTTTGATTGGACAATATTTTAATTATTAATTATTTGCAAACACCATTGTTTATTGATAGAACGGGACAAGGACGGCAAATAAACAGAATCAAAGAAAAAATAAGGTCGTTAAGTAAAGTGATCGGGAATGGTTAAAAATAATTCTCGTTGTTATTCAAGGGCAAATTAACCATTTTTTAAAATTGTCTCATTTGGCAAGCTAACATCATCCTGTTATTGACAAGTGGGAAATGTTTCCCTTTTCCTGCAATTAAGAAGAGGAAATGTTAACTAAGATAGTGTGAGAATTAGTTCCTTTGTGTAATGTTTGAGGTCGAAGGCAGCGAACCTAGGAAGTGACAGAGATAACTTCGGAGCTGAACTGTAACGCATTGATTATCTCATCTAACTTGAAACAACAAATTTGTTTAGAATTTCAATCTAATACCTTAAATTGTACAATTAATATTTATTTACTCAAAGTATAATAATTTCCTAACAGTTAATTATAAAATTTGGATTGGTTAGTAATTAAAAAAAATTGATATGCACTGGATAAAAACTTGGCATGCAGTCAATCCATTAAATTATCCTCTGTAAATTGATATACGTCACATTTGTTTAACACAAGTCAATTAGGATGAAATTAAAATATTTTAATTCTTCCAATAATTATTAATATGGTTCTACTTTCCTTACAATTTAAAGGTGAAAGATGCATTTCGTTTGAAATTTTATTCTCCATACAAATTGAAGTTACAAGTAGTTATACAGGGTGTCCACAATGCATTTAACCGATAACAAAATTAAATTGAGATGTAATTTTACTATACAAGAGGCTGCAATTTTATATATTTAGATTAAGGAATTTCATTTGTTTTAATCGTGGCCAATGGTAGGGATATTTTTTGTTTACAAATTAATTGGTATCATAGGGTGAAAAATCTGTATGTGTTCTCTGGTTTTGAGAAACGAAATCTCCAAAAACAGTTCAGAGGCGACTCCGACATTAATTTAATAAACCTCTGGACATTCCCATATCGTTGGATTGGTCTCACCACTTCTTTTTCTGTAGATACCTTAACGAGTTTATGATCCAGAAACTCGCAGCATAGAAGAACTGACTCGTCAGAGTAACAGCTTCTGTACCTCCGGAAATGCTTAATAATGCCTGGAGGGAAATCGGGAACAGGCTTGATATTCCAGCAACCATTAGTGTTCTTGTTGAACTGTTGCCTATTAATATAGAATTCTTTGAAGTGCTAGATAAAATTCAGCCAGTCTTTTTTCCCTACCTCTTATTCTGTAAAATTAAAACATATATTTATCCGGTGAATAAATTATGGAAATTGTGAATTATTCACTAGTAAATGAGCATTATTAGAATGTGCACAAATATATGTTATAACATTGTTGAAGGTCATGTTTCTTGTCCACCCCAAACACGTTCCCTTCCGACACCAAATTATATGTAAACAGAAACATTTACATTGACGGATTTATTATTGAAATAAATCATCGCTCCGTCGTTAATGAGATATGGTGCCTTTTCAAGATCAAAGATCACAACCCGTGTGTAAAGCAATCGCTATACTTATTCACTACACATTAATCTAAAAATTCACTTATTTTTTCAATGAAATATATTGAAATGTAAAAAAAAACTAGAGTTTACGTGACTTTGTTTAGGTAAATTAGTATAATTAATGTATCACTTGAAGCCAGTCTCTCAAAAGGAATATATATAATTAAATTAACAGCCTACGCACAGAGACACAAGGTTCTTATTCAATTCCTACAACTCTTCAGAATATTAAATTTTAATATATGCAGTTAAAAATTAGTTTAGACCAAAATTAGAGGTCCAAATATATCAAATTGCAAGAACTATAATTGTTCTATTATTGAGTAACGCTTTTCTCGTTCATGATAAATTATTTAATTAAAGCCGTGAGTACAAAATAAGTATAATGTAAATTCTTAATGTACATGTCGCTAACTTTACCCTGGGCCTGTCCACTCCCTTGTAACCGGACGACTGAAATTCTTTTCGCAGCCCTCAGGCGGAGCAGCATAACATCTCCAGTGGTCCATGTCGTGAGCAACGGAATCCAGTTTATTCTCTCACACCTTCTGTGACATAATAACTCTTTTTGCTGCAAGGTTTTCCCATTGCTTACATTCCAACGTGTTTGTATAAGATGAATCTAACACCAGATACGAGTCCTTTCCCTCGGATCTCATTGGTTGTGTAACATCGTTGTTTCTTGTACAGCATGTTACATCTGTATCTGAAAAGCAGTTACTCATGCCATTAATTTATTTAATCTGATAATTTGACTACAAGGTATAAATATCAATGTTGTAATATGCATTTAGAAGGAATTTTGTAATTATCTAACTCTGTCAAAATCGCGTCAAGGGCCGCACAAGGAAGTGTGATCCGCCCATTTATGTTCCTTGCATTCATAAAGGACTTAGCAATGGCTATAAAATTTCATATTAAATTTATGTCGACGATTGTATGGTATATAGAGAAATTGTAAACGTGGTGGATGCACAGATTCTTCAGAGAAGTGTTCCTTCAGGTCGGTATAAAATTGGGGAACGAAGTAGTAACGTAGTCAAACAATTGCAAATATCTTGGCACGACGATTAATAATTTTAATTAAATTTAATTGGGATAATCAAGTAAGTGAGGTCGTAGGTACAAATTGTAAACAGGATCTTTGGGAAAGGATATAAAGCTTATACGGGTGAACCGGACTGGAAAGAAATAAACCATCTTACGGCGACGACTTTTATCTTAAACATAATCACACTTTCAAAATTAAACGCACAGACGTAGGGAAAATTTTATTTGTAAAAAGATCAATTGGAATTCTTTGCCTGCAGAAATACGGCTTTTCCGGGTGGCGCAAATCAGTTTAGGGGGAAGCTAAGGAAGTTAAAGTGAGTATATATATATATATACTACTACTACTTTCTTAAAATCAGTGAAGTTATAAATTATTAAAATAGTGAAGTGCATAGAAGTAAATACCGATTGGCTTCTCTTTGTCTTTGAGGTCAAAATTTCATAAGACCCCACAAAATTGTTCCTTAGTGGAGATTGTACTAGTAATTTATTGCATTTGTATTTTATTGTGCTTAATTTATATATAGTTGCCATCGGGAAAACGCACAATAGCAGCTAAGTGATAACAACAATACATCTTGTTCTCTAACTGTAAGTAATTTGATTTGAAATTAAATATTTATGCAATTTTTTAACATGTTTATAGTTTTAATTTATCATCATTTATAGAATAAAATTAACAACGCCTGACTATGACCCAAAAATATCAGGGATGGTATGTTGTGTATTAAGCTCATTATAAATTTTATTCAATGCAATGATTTATAAAAGAAATCAGTTTTATTGGCCCCAAAATCTTAGTAATAGTCTGTTTCAGCATTATTTTCTTTTTCAGTCACATTTTAATGTATTAATAATTATTTGTTTAATTAAACATAGAGCAAAACGACTGAGAAGCCGGACAATGGTTTGGAGATAGTCTCAGATTATAGAAAATAAAAAAAGTTGTTATATAATGCATCTTTGCTCATCATCCAGTTTATGAATATGTTATTATAATACTAATATATTTTACATATATTGTATAGATAAAAATATAAATTATATTACTAAGTGAGGAATATAAATAATTATTGTCTCAGTACAACACTTTCTTATTCCCAGCAAATACAACTTCACGTATACTGCCGTATGGCTAATGACTAATTTGCAACCTTATAAGAATAACTTGGAAAATCAGGCAGTGACTCGTCCGTTTCGCCTCTCACTTTACGAGTGGATGAATCATTATTTGTCCCTGGCGTAAAGCCTAGGTCCGTTATCCTTGATGATCCATATCCTTCAGTTCGTCTCGAATCATCCTGGAAGTTGTTATTCAAAGACTTGACAATTATCCCAACATTAAGGAAAAATCGGGCAGTATTTTGGTATGAACTCTTGACTTCACTTCTGGTGATTCTCCAAACTGGGAGACTTCGGCATGGTATTGTTTTCTACGACACTTTGAAGAATTCAAAGTAGTTTCTAATTGATTATATGCTTTTTGGTAATATAATTTAGTGTATTATAATTATAAAAATTAAATTGGATGCTCACCTAAATAATTCTTCCATCTGAGGCACTAAATTCCATCTGAAATTGCTGCTTTTTTATTTCACAGAGAATAAGAAAGTGTTGTACTGAGACAAATTCATACGTATATATATAGTATTTAATCGGCAGCAGTGAAAACATCTTACTGTATATTTGGATATATTAAATGCCAAATGAACCCCTATTTTTGATAATTCTTGAGAAAGCAATGAACGTTTCCAACAGTCAGCGTTCTTTAACTGAAGATAGTGTCACCATTTTATTTAGAAGATATGTATCTGCAGCTTTATCAACTTAAACAACAGCAGCAGGACGTCCTTGAAAATTGCAATTCGCGCCGGAAATTGCGAAATAGGAAGGACATTGGAAGGAAGTGGTCCTGGTTTCGCGTGTGTGAAATGAGAGAAAGCTGAACTGTAAGAGTCTTTCGGGCATACGCTTTCCACGGACAGAGATTGCTTATTTTCTTCCTCTTTTATATTTCCGGCGTACTGAATAATTCAATGCAATATTCTCAAATATTGCTTCATGTCCTTACGAGTTGTTGTTTACGCTTACTATTAGAAAATAGAGATTTACGAGAACTGGATTTGGTGATAATCAAACTCAGCCAAATTAATAATATTAAATGTAATGTTTGTTGTTTTTATTAAACTTCAATTATGATCGTATACTCCCTGCATTTCTTTTTGGTGAATACAGGATAGAATCTCTAAACTATAGCCCTGGGGCCTTGGCTGCCTCCCTTTCCCTTCTCAAGCAATTAAAGGGGTGTAGCCTTTAATTCGATCTTCCTCATGAATTCTGTATTGCAAAACACATGTCAAATATTTATATGCTATAGCATAGTCTCACTCTGAGAAAATTACTTTCGTTTTACAAATTTTAAGAGTCGACAGGGAAAAAGAGGGAAAAAAAGAAAATGAACCTTTATTCAGTTTCGTGTGCAAATTTCCAAAAGGTATTGTGCGTTATGTCCTGATTTGAAAGTTGATTTATTTCAGACAACACAATATTGTGTAATATTAATAAGCATTCTTTTTCATTACATCAATGGTAAATCTCATTTTTACAATAAACATCCAAAATAATTGAAATAACACCAGTTTTTGTGTGTCAAATAAATTGTCGGTCGGTGTTTCATCATTTTGTGCTACGTTGATTTGTTATGTTTCACTGAATTTATAGGAGAAGTGTTGGAGTTCTGGTATAAAACGTATCCGTTTTCGGAAAATATTAAAACCTATAAAGAAATTATATATTGTTTTTACAGGAGACTTTCTGAACCTTCAACCAATTTCCGTTGTAAACATGGATAAGCAGATAAACTCCTGGAAGTGTTGTCATGTTTTTACTCCGATATTAGGCACTTAATATTTGTCTGCAGGGCGATTCTACAATCATGGTACAATCTTTGAGAGGCAGCATAGCTTACTTTTTTGTTGTTGTAAAGGAATGTATGGTCGGAACTGACGCGTTAAGGGACAATCACTAAATATGACACATGAAAAGAAAAAATTGTTTATTTAAAACTTCATCGAAAAGTGCTTCTTTCCAGCATTTTTTTTGTGTATACGCTTAAAATTTCGAACACCTGCTGTAATACAAACTAGGAATCTGCGACTGGCTGGCAATGGTGTGGGTAGAGGGCAGTAGTGAGCATGACCATCCGAGATCTCGTTCAACTGCTGGAAAACGTTATTCACGACTATGCTTTCGGATGTGATGGGGATTTTACGAATAGTGAAAAGGCATGATGCATGTAATGCTCGGTGTTTCCGATGAGAACGGCAGAGTATTTGATTATTTAGTTGCTCTATCCATTTCCGCTATATGCGAAACACATGCTATTTTTACAAAATTTTAGCATTTATTGCTAGACAAAAGAACTACACAGTTTTGTTGTTTATTTATTGAATCCCTTTCTCACCGCGTCACTTTCGCCATATACAAAAATTTACGTTCTATTACGTTTGAGCCTGTATATAGCTTGTAATGTTTTTAATGGGAAATTTTATTCTTATTTAATTAAAAGAGCAGGGTGAATAAAATTTAATAATATATTTAACAAAAAACTTACCTTCCTGCTCTTAATATAAAATAAGTGCATTTTAGGTAATGAATGAAAATTAAGTAATACCAAAACTATGCGATATATGATATGTGAATGAAATCGCCATTCCGAAGATTCCCGAGTATCAACGAAGGCAACTCGAGTCCGTAGATAAACATCATCAAGCTATGGTTTAATAATAAAGTAAAGATAGCAGATTTGCGGCGGGATTACAGAATTTGATTAAGGCCACGTTTATAATACTGTTTAATGACATACAGTAAGTTTATTTTATATTGAGCTGAAGATTCATCACGGAGAACCTCGGTTGAGCCAAGTGAGTGAAAAAGAAAAATATTATTGTACCCTGTGTTTATGCATTGGACTAATGGTGTGAGGCGATGTCAATAAGTCGATTTCACTCTCCGTTATAGTTTGGCCTTCTTACAATCTCTGCACCCTCAGCAGTATTGCATGTACGTATATTATTAGGATTATTTACCACACTTTGATCGGGCCAACAGTCCGGACAATTTATTAAAAGAAGATACTTATGAACAATATGTCCACATTTCTGGTATATTTTAGAACAACACTTTGAAATTATTGATTATTTAATGTGCAGATCTAGGTTTAAAGTTTGTATGTAAGGCCATATTTTTTTCAAGAAAACACGTTGAATATAACATTTGTAAATTATTAACTTTCTTTCATTAGTTTGGTGCAGGAATGAATAAAATTTTACGCTGTCAATGAAAATTAAAAATTGTAATTTTATTTTCCTAACGGTGTTTAAACTATAAGAATACACAGTGCGCTGATTGCGTTTTATTACATTTTCATCTTAATTATAAATTTGTCCTGATTTGAACAGCATCCAGACACGAACATTCTAAAGACTAAGAAGCTACTACCTGCAAAATATGGAAACGTTTCCAAAACCAATCGCAACAGATTGAAAATGAAGCTAGCTTCGTGGACATAATAACATGAATCTTTTTAAAAGCTACATTTATGTTTGGTTAAATGGTATGACAGCATTTCACCAGAAGACGATATATAAGGCAACAATGAACGTATCTGCGAGATTCTCACAAGGGTCCTTGGGAAGTTTGCAACAAAAGACGGAAATATTGCGTACAAATTATGAGGTCACGTTGCAAGTCACACAGGAAGGAAGGCAACACAGACGTTTAACGGTATGTGGAAACTACTGTTGCAAATAAACTAGCATCCTTGTATCGAGATTACTAACGAATAGGATGCGTAATCAGTTCGCATCAACTCTGACGCTATTATGACCTCGACAAACAGAAAGGAAACTGTCCGCGGACTAGGGTTGTCGAATAGAACGCGTCTAACCCATGACAGTTCTTTTCCCAACAAGTGATAGTCATGTCCAGCAGTTCGTCTGACGAAGAACAATTGCTTCTTTTGGTAGGTGAGAGTTAGCGTCAAGACGAACAAGAAAATAGGTATGTCATAGTCAATTAATGTTGGCATTGTGTGTACAGTCCGATCGCCTGTGGTCTAGAGGTTAGCGTCGCTGCTTCATAAGACAGAGGTCCCGGGTTGGAATACTGGCATGGGTTTGGATGCTTGTGTCGGCATGGTCACGGAGACCGGGATTAGGATTGCTGAAAAATCGATACGCTGACCACGTATCGGATTGTGTTATGCAAGATGACAGCCCACTGTCGACCCGGTAGGACAAGGTGTGCACAGCCAAGGAAGAAGAACATCATATACGCAGATTAGACATTCTGTTCCATACTCTTTTTACCGAGCTAAATACAAATATACTGAGTTCTGGCTAGCACTATGTGATTCTATTCATTGACCGATTTCACACAATGACTTACAGGTACACAAGATGAATGAGAAAGAGGAGCGCAGTGATTTTGCCGGCTCTGCTGTAAATTGAGTTCATTAGGAGAGCACTACTTCCACGTGAATCAAAATACTGCACTCCAATCAACTTTTCATTATTAATACCTTATACTTGGCTTATTTTGCCGTCAAACCACGCGCGAACTCTATAACAGTCTACAACTAGTTCACCGTTCACCGCTTCTTATTTGACTAGGAGCGTGAATATTAAACCTACAGAGTTCGCGACTGTCACGCATCCCAGACCGCGCGGACATTCCACTTTCTGTTTACTAAGGCCTTTAGTGTTACGTTATAATGCTATATTATATAACAAAATCATTAAGTTTCAGTTGGTTACAATAAGTATAAAGTACCATATAGTCTCAATTCCTTTAAGAAACGAATACGAGCGTAACAAAATAAAAGTTCAAACTCTGGGATAGAGGTTAAAAATATCCTGATACGCCTTTACAGCTTCCGATATAAAATTTAGCAAATTGTATAGGCATACACAGAAAGTCAAAAAAATATTCATCTTGTGTAAGATAAATATGATTTATTCTTAATGTATTTTACGGATGATAACTACACTTTTCCATAAACGAAATTTAATATCCAGTGAAATAACTTTATGCTATAAATTGATAACCAGACGGAGAACTTTGGTATTTCATTAGTTATGTAAGAAATTTTATTTGAACTTAACTAGATTAATTAATGCTATGTATCATTTAGAAACAGAATAGAAGTATTAAAAAATAGATGCAGAAAAATAAAAAGGCATAGATCAAAAGTAAAATACTTGTATAATTAGAAAGATCTGTATTATTGAAAGGATAGTCGTTAGAAAAGGTGTCATTTACAGTAATATTATTTACTGATAAATCTGAAGTGTACAGGAAAATACTAAAGGTCCCAATGTGCTACCCTGCGGTACACCAGACTTGATGGGCATAGTGCCAGATACAACTTTATTGACTCTCGTTCTGAATTCTTGTCTTTTAAGTAGTATTATAGGAGAGTAAATTATTGGTGGACATTAACAAACCAGAGTGCTCTACTTACTACAAAGTATAATGATGTGCAGAATTTCTCGGTTCCAAGTGATTAATTATTTTACTAACTCTTTGAGTTTGTTGTATCGTAGAGTGTTTATGAGGGAAGCTAAGTTGGTGCAAATGAATCCATTTATTACTTTTAGAATCGACAGGTTTTCAAGTTTGAAGGGAGAGACTAACTCCAATTGTACAAAAAGCAAAAGATGTAGAGCTTTGTAGTGTGCAATTCACTTCTCCGAGTTTTACAACAAGGATTATAGAGAGAGAAATTGTGGAGCCACTTAAAGATTTTTCTTCATCTTCTTCCTAAGTTCTGCAGCCCATTCTGGGCCTTGGCCTTCCGGGTCGACTGCGGAATGTCATCCTTCATTTAGAATTTGGAGTGATACGTGGTCAGTGTAGCGATTATCCAGCAATTTTAATCCCAGTCTCCGTTACCATGACGGCACCAACATCAACCAACATCGAGGCCCATGCCAGGATTCAAACCCCGGACCTCTGGGTTCTGAGTCAGCGACGCTAGCCTCTAGACCACAGGTTGGCACATAAAGATTACACGGGGAAATGTAATGGGACGCAGATAAAGTTGGTAAGAAGGAAAGTGATGCCATTTTAATTGCTGTAGAACCGACGAGGAGGACAAATTCAACATAGTTCCTCCATCTGTTGATTAGAATTTATACAAATATTACCGAAAAGAACAACTTTCAGAAGCAGGAAAGTGCACCGTTGTAATTTTTGAGGCAGCATAATTCACCTCGGAGCAGGTTTATTTTTTATGGTACTTTATTTTCAGAATACCTGATAATTTTGCCAGTGCTCAGAGTAGGCACCCTGCCCATTGGATAATATTGGACTGATGGTACTGGCATAGATCATGAGTATTTCGTCTGAAATTATTGTAACTATGTATCAAGAAAATGAAGAATTATGTCATTTCGTATAAAATTAAAATATAACATGATTTGGCAATGATTGATTTTATTATTGATATATTAATTATTACTCATCGTACAAACCTGTTAGAATTCGTTTCTGCTTTTGACTTAATCCTTGAAGGAGAACAATAATGTTCGTGAAACCTAAGTCTTTCGTAGACAATGGAATAAATCTCTACCACTCCTTCCCCGCGTTCCTCAACGGCTTGAGTTTAGCTACGATGCCGACGTGCCTCAAGATACCCAACTGTAATGTCGCAACGTCTGTGTTCCTCGTTTCGCCATGTGCATGAGCAGCTCAGGTACGACACGCACGTGCGTGAGCGAGGAGCGCCGAAGACAACGACCTTGCCTGCATTCCCGCACGCAAGGACGGTCGCTTCGTTCTCACGCGCCACCGGAAGGAGCTCGCCAGAACTCGTTACCTTACCTACAAATCAATGTTGCGTCTTCTGCATTTGTGATCCTTACAGAAAAGAACAAGCTAAATCACTCTTGAGGTCAAGCTTCACAATTCCATGGTCTCAGCACGTTGTGCACTAAGAGAGGCAAAACTTAAAAACGGGAAACAACGTAAACGAACACTTAATAATCAATCTTTCTTTATGAAATAGTAAAACGTAACGTTTGTCATTTGTGTTTAGAAAACAACATCATTCTTATCACGTTTATATGTTACTTGAAAAAGTCCAATCGAATTACATTAATTAAATCCTAACTAAATTAATTTGCTGATTTATTTGGTCGTATTTTTATTTAGTTTTTATAATGTGCTAAAATTAGCGAATAATATCCTTAAATTGTATAATATGTAATCGATTTCCAGTAAACCAGTAAAAGTTAAAAATAATTTTGGATGATATAGGTTAATTAGGCAATTTTTTTCGAATATCTCTACAGATCCAAAACTTTTCAAAATTGAGCTGCAATCAGTGTATATGGAAAAGTTATATTACATTGTGCAAAGATGCATGGATCTCACCGCCCTTTGCATTCCATGTAAATATTTTTTTTAAATTATCACCTATCCCAATGGACGACTGGAATATTATAGACCCTTTTTAAAGTTCCCTTGAATCACCTGCACTCCGCTTGTAATCTCTGGTGTAAGAAATTGACATAATACATTGTTAATAATTAATTTTTTTGTTTATCGGCAATTAAATACTATTTGTAGTCTCAGTTGAGTTTTTCTGGTATTGTGGAGCCCAATGTCTCACAAGCAAAAGTTTTACTTCCATGTAGACATGTTTTCTTTTTTCTTCACTACACTGAATCTTTTCATCTAAATTGGCTCGAGTGAAACGTGGACAACAATCCAAGCACGTCTAATATTTACATAATACTGTTGGAGATGGCAGTATGAAAATGCTTTCCCTCGGTTGCTCAAAAGTATTTGTGCATTATTTGAGAGCAAGTGTCCAGTTTCAGTACATAATCTTACTGCCGAAAACATTTTATCGTAGAGCTTAAACCTGCTTGGAACTGTTTATCTTGTTGATAACACTTCAGAGATGCAACGAAACTTTCGATTACTTCAATGAGACATAAATGTGCACATTAAAGCATTAGGAAAAGATACTGAAAATGAGTATGTATATACTAGACCTTCTTCCCGTTCATAATTATAATCTGGTCTAAAATAATTTACACGTGTTACACTACGTTTTAATGTAGAAGTTATAGAAATAAGGCGATAATTTCACTCTTGAAATTCATTGGACTTTTGAAATACAGAAATGTGAACAGGTGAATAAGAGTTTAATGTAGTAAAATTGCGCGAGAAAAGGTCTGAAGGCTGCGACGCATTTTTTTTTGTATGTGCGTGGGCAGCGCTTGCACACTGCCTTCGCACAATGCAAATGGATCTTCCTCGGACAATTGAGACCAACCTTCCTACACAATAGCATAAAGGTCCATTACTAATCCAATAAATATTAGCTACGGTCAAGCCGCAAGCAACGTGTAGTTAATTAGAAACGGCTACTGGGTACGGAACTAATGCAAATGTGCAATGAGACTTGTTTTCAACAGGCAGCAAAAGATTTTATTATTGCCTGTAATCGTGAAAATCCCAGCCAATGTCATTTGAAATTACAGACGATTGACCATAGAAAAGGAAGGAGGAAATTCTGGGCATCTATGACAATACGTGGAGAGAAGTTTTGAGGTAGAGACATCACAATACTGCGATACGCTGGCAAGAGATCATTAAATTGCGGGCCGCTATTAAGAGCTGGGTTGAGCTCTCGAAACCTCAGCAGATGTAATTTATTTTAGTAGGTTTCCACTAATTTGGCCCAAGGCGTCGTCCAGGTAGCCAGATCATCTGATGCATTCAACGAGAATCGACTTCAGGTGCCTTCAAATCATAAATCCAAAGCAGAGCGAAGCAAACGCCATCAGCGAATGCAGTTGCAGTCCCCTGTGGTATCGTTATATTGTATTTAATGAGTTTCATCAATACATATATATATATTATTGCTCTACCGTTTTTTTTATATAATAAATTTATTATTGTACTATCTTTTCTTGTAAATTAATTTTGTTTTCTTATAGGTTTTACGAGTTTCATTTATTAAATTTTGTTCTACTTTGATTTTAAATTCATTTCTCATTATTATTTGTTTCTCCTTCAAAAGTATAATTTTTCTCAATTACTAAATATAATAACTATAATTAATATCAAAGTAAGTAAACCACCTCAGATATCACAATTTTCGCCACCTGTGGAACCAAAATAATTATTAATAACAATAAATTAGCCCCTCTCACTTTCCTATGTTATTACAATTGGCTTCCACCAACGCTGAGCATATTAAATACTATATATAATAATTAATTGAACCCCAATATACTTCGTATTTCCAAGAGTGACGCTGATTATTATCATGAAGTGTAATTGGCGATATACTGTTGGATATCAGTAATATTTTCCATAAAGAAAACAGTGGTCCAAATTTCTCCATATATATATTGTGATATTTATGGACCAATCGTTAAGAAATCGCGATATTATTATAAAGGTTTGGATGTAAGAGAATATTCAAAGAAAAATATTTTCATAGTCGGAAACACGAGCTGAAGCGACACATTCCGCAAATAGTTGACGATGTAACAACCCAAAACGCTGTCACCCACGCTTCTGCTCATCAATCACGTAACTCCCCATACACAAGTAGACACCGCCCATTCTTGACATACGAGATGAGGGAGCTATAAAGCACACTAAGCAAATGAAAGAGAGAGATCGTCACAGCAATTCCAACAGACGTTGGAAAGAGATGATACATTATATTCCGCATAATGGAATCGTAAATGCGCCTGGAACTTGTGGTTTCTATTAGTCACCATGGACGTTAATGATAAATATGTATCACTGTTGAACAAATTAATTTTTAGAACCAATTTTACATTCGTTATATTGTAATTAACATTTAGTAAATGTTACCATTTATATTGCAAATATCAATCAATTATTATAAATAATAGGACTTTTTTAACGCACAAAGATCAACTTCCTAGGTAGAAAATCCCAATAAAACTAAATGATTTAGTAGCTGTTTTCAACGCACCATGCAATGTAATTATTGCATAATAATTTGCAGTTAGAAAATAAACTAAGCTCGAAACAAATTAATGTGCTGCATCATGCAGAGTTACATCAAGAATCGGAACATAGCTTTGATATCCATACTTGGAATTAAGCATACAAAGAATCTGCGCCTAAGAAATTCACACTCGTTATTGACGATCTGTTCATTGTTAAATGAATGCCTCTCGTTCATAAAAGGAATTAACACTTAGGTTTAGTACTATCACAAATAAATACTTTTTAATCATGAACGTTATGAAAAAAATTCTTTATAGTTTAAGTAAGAATTCGTCTTTCTATGTTAAGTTTCAATTGAAGTAGTTCTAATTTTCGGACAAAAATCTCCAGGTACAATCAAACTTGGAAATAACAAGTAAATTTCACTTGTCAATTGAAATAAATTTTTGTGTACAAATTGACCAGGATAGAACGAGGGAAAAGTCGGTTATAACGAACAAATCTGTGCAACTCAGAAAAATTTATTGGGCTGATTCATTGCAGGTACTTGGGATAAAAATTGTCAAAAACTAAAAGGATATGGAAACAACGTTCACTGTACATCCGAAGCATATTTTATCATGGGAAATTTTACCGGGCCACATTTCATCCTGCCATTTATAAGACTGAAATTGTAAAAATATAGTCAGTTAAAATTCTTCGGACATGAAGGGAAGAAAGCACAAGTGACTTTCGATATCTTAAAATCATTGAAATCACGAGAGAAATCGACAGCGACGATAAAAATTTGAAATGTGATCTACAATACTATGATACTGAAAAATGAAGAGATGTACATTTCTACAGAAGGCAGTCGGCAGTCGGAAGTAATTACAAAAGAAAGCAGAAATAAAGAAAGGAATAAGACAAGCATGTGGTCTGTCGCCCATGTTCTTTAACTTATTGTACAGAATCGGCGATGAAGAAAGTTTAAACGGAATATGGAAAAGGAATCACACTTCAAGCAGAAGAAATAAACCCCTATGCTTTTCCGATGATATTGTAATATGAGGGAAGCCAAAAGAAGACTTGGAAACCATAATAAATGGCATGAACGTGATCCTGGAGGAAGAGTGCAACATGAGGATTAATAGAGGGAAAACTAAGGTAATGGAGTGTAGTATGGAAAACAGTGGAATAACAAAGGGTGTTAGATTGGGAAGGGATATTTTGAAGGAAATTAAGGAATTATGCTACTTGGGCAGCGTAATAACTAGGGGATTGTAGAATTATAGTAAACATAAATGTTAGAATAGCACAGGAAGAAAGCCTTTCGCAAGAAACAGGATATTACCTACGGCTAATATAAGTATGCATATTAGGAAATTATTATTAAAAATGTACTTATGGAGTGTGGCGTTATATGGGTACGAAACGTGGACGATAGGAGTAGCAGAAAGGAAAAGAATGGAAGCTATTGAAATGTTGTGGTGTAGAAGAATGCTGTAAATCAGAAGGGTGGATAAAGTAACTCACTAGGAAGTTCTAAGCCGAATAAGTGAAGAGAGAACAATATGTAGGACTTTGACGAAGAGAAGGGATAGATTAATAGGCTAGGCCTTGAGTCACGATATTCTTGTAAAATTAGCATTAGAGGGAAGTGTGTGGGGTAATAACAGAAGAGGGTGGCCAAGGATAGGTTAGCATGGAGGGTTGCATGAGACCAGTGCAAGGACTGAGTATTGCAACAACATACATTTCGACCTTCGAAAATATTGTAACATGCGCAAAGAAAATTTGAAATTGTAATGAGTTATTTAGAAATTGTCTTAGATCAGTGGCTTAAAATTTAATGTAATCTTGGATCTATTGGCTGAAGGTCTCATCATGAAAGTGCAAACAGCTTGAATTGTCAGGAATTTTCTTCTGAAAATATTTGATATCATCTTAATTATGTAATGTAATTCGGATTCTTTATAATGATAATAAAAGAACAGTGTAATTTTTACAATCCCTGAAAATAAACGCAAAACCTGGATGTAACGAACCCCGCAACATCGGACAATACCGTCGCACTTGTTATAACCGAGTTGCACAGTGTTTATAAAATTGTACCACAACAAATATATGTGAATGACTATAATAAATTTATTACAACGATTGAAAAATATGATATAAATTTTAAATGCTATAACTAATAATGTTCAACAGAAAAAAATTTTTTAACTTAAAGCCTTTTCTCTGCATAAAATTGAACTAGGCCAACAAGAAAACTAAACATATTTCCCGTCACTGTATTTATTTTACAAGTTTATATAGTCGATTGATAACTTTCCCAGGCGTCCCTGCAGCTTTGTCGGAGATCTCAATTTCAAGTTACTAAATTTGTGAATAAAATTAATGTATCACTAAAGTTTTATAAATATTTGAACCTAACATTTACTTGTCAATATTTTCTATGTATTAGTATTGTTTTTCCACCTTTATTTTTTTCATTTGATATTTTGTCGCCAACGTTTTTTTTCTGAGGAGTGTGGCACGTGACATTAACCTCAGCTGCAAACGTGGAGAATCGGCAAAGAACAGGGCAAACTGAAGGAGGGATGTTTTTTGCACGGACCAGAGGAAATCCTGTGTCAACGTTTGCGTGATGGAAAGAGAAGGTGCTGCACAGCTGTTGCCGTGTTGTAAATTACGTGTAAATATATGTCCTACTTCCGCGAGACGCACCCTATCACCTTCCCGCACTATGCGTGCATATTGCGTGATTGGCAGAAGCTTCCTGCCACGTGGCACAATCTATCCCAGCTGGCAGCCGAGAAGGGGAGTCCCCAAAAAGGATAAATCACTCCTAAACGCAGCATTGTCACTATTTCAAGTCGAACTACTCAATGTAAGCACGGAGTAAGATTGTAAAGTTCACAAATTTGTTAATTTGCCTGGTGGAATCGTAACGAGCACCTAGTTTAAAATTTATGTGGAATTAGCTGGTTGCCTGCGTTTCCCGGTAATTCATTTATATGACAGTAATATCTTTGGTATTAGATAGATAATAACATTTTTTTAAATTTTTCCTTCTCACGTTCCCTATCATCGAAATCGCACAACTTAACGCCAAAATAAAAATTTTTATTTAGGACATCGAATAATTTGTTTGTAAATCGTAATTCAAACAATGCATTTCACAAACCATTATTTTAAATACACTTCATTTCGTCGGCATCGAATTATTCGTTAAAATATACACGCAATTACAATACATGGAATTTTTCAGAACTCAGCAATTCCAAATGCTAAAATAATGCCAAGCTACGGTGCAATGAACATGTTCTTGCATTGATACGTATGTCAATTACCACAGACTACTCAAACTATATGGTGGGCGTTGAACTCTGGTTTTTATAATCAATTTATTCGGTAACATTTAACGCATTGACCACATTAATTTTGGGGTATTAAATATGATTCGTTTTGGTACTGAGTATGCTATCAAAATGTATGTAATCAAACTATTTACAAAAATTATGTTACTTAGCATGTTATCAAAAAATAAATAAATAAATAAGGAAAACTACACAATTGATAATATTTACATGCTCCGAATTGCTGCATGGACTGACAGTTGACCGTGTTGGTTGGTAATATATCAAATTACATATTAAAACTTAAATATAAAACATACCCCGTCGTTAAATTTAACCCCATAAAATTATACAAAGAAGAAAATCATTTATGTACCCTGAATTTAAAAGTACCTCAAAACAAAACCCCCGAAATTACCGCGTCAATGTGGCAAAATTAGGTGAATTTGGTGGTTGGCCTCTTACTGTGTAACGACTCGTACGCTCATATACTGCAGGAAGATGATGACCCCAGGACCCCGACGCTGTGGTCCTCTGGTGGCCTCCCCGATCCCAGACTTTCTCTGCACGCGAGTTTGGTGACGGTCCACTCTCCAGTGACAACTCCTCGTTCCTCTGATTGTCAACGCCAACTGTTCTTTTTGGTCTCTTTTTCTTCACCACACCATTTCTTGTCCCATCTGGACCACCAAACACAGTTATAATTTGGAAAGAACACGCCCGCAATTGCTCGCGAATTTGATAAATCCTCGCCATTCAGTCCCTTGGTGGGGAGAAATAATGTATGTGGGGGCACGTCCTTCCATGCTACGAAACAATTCGCACCTCTTTGTCATCGCACTTTAGTGCTAAGAGCATAAATTTCAGTCAGGTCAAACCTTCCCACGTTATTACCCTCCCTGCGCAAATGGAACAAAGAACGTATCTTTCCATGCGGCCAACCGGATATTAAAAGGAGTCCAACATGTGGTGACTGGGTGATTATTTAAATTATTAATGATACATTGTGGTTTTGTATAAAAAGTGAACAATTTTATTAAATTAATTGTTAATCATATTTACATTATTTAACTTTAGGGACGGCTGCTTACTAAGAACTCAACGGAGAGCAAGAGTATAATGGGCATATGTGGGTTTAAACAAAAACTGGTTATCGAAAATTTTAAATTACTCAATCAAGCCAGGGGCGAGAGACATAATCTTGTACATAACCGACTTGTAGATCTGGATCTGGTGATCATGCTGCATCTCTTCTTCGGTCAGGTGGTGACAGTGTAACCGCTGCTTCTATGCTCGTACCATCTCATCTTGAAGCATAATTTATTTTCCTGTTGACGTCCACTATTCCTCAATAGCGTAATGTAATCTTTAATATCTCTCAGAACGTAATGTGTTCCACTCCAGTCCACACTCTCCTATCTTCTATTGATGATGTCCATGAATATCCAAAAATCTGCTTTTCCTCCTATTATATAAGTGTCTGCCCCGCCATTTTCTGCCTGGCGGGGTGTGTGAACTTTCTTCCCAGGATGGCCTGAGAAGCAGGTCTGTCGTCCCTTATAATTCTTGGGATGGCCTGAGCTTTATTGCAGCAACCGGATGTTTGTCGCTAACTCAGACCTTTGTTCCAAGGCCTGACCTGCCATAAGTAGTACAGATTATATTCCCCTTTCCTGGCTATCGATATAGTCAATTGGACATTAATTTAATACTTATCAAACGCGATCTTACTTACTTGTCGTCAATTTAGTAAACAGCCTAACCCCCTTCATTATAATTATTTCTATACATATATACAAAATTAATTAAAAAAGGGAAATTATTCTTTTAATATATGAATATATGTGGGGTGCAAAGGCACACCACAAACTATGATTGAAAATATCTCTTCATTAATATCTTCTTAATATTTTAATGTCTAACATGTGTAGTTAACTATAATTGTCAGGCTAAAAATTTGGAATTATATGCTTTTTATTTGAAAACTCCATATAAAATATAAAAAATTGCAGGAAATTAAAACAAACCTGGATCTTGACAACAGCAACACCTACCGGCTCCAACTATAGATAGCAACTATCCAGGTGACTCCATAAATACAGCAACAACAATTTTCATTACAATTGGTGAAGCCGTTTAGAAGGAGAAGTATCTTCTTAAAACACGCGCACACCATAATTTTATATATAATGAATTGTGTTACTCAAATAACGTGAAAGGATGGTAGCTAGAATGGTTTACAAACGAATGGCTGGATGATGTGATGTGAAGCGTTATTGTTAGGTCATATTTCCCTAAATGTGGGTATCACGTGGCAACTCACATTTAATAGCATAGAAAAGTAATTTGAAATGGATGATGTGGAAGAGAGAGTTTGACTGTCAAGGGTTAACCATAATTTAAGAATCCTATCCAGTGTTCACAAAAGGAGCTGGCAAATTCTAAAAAACCTGTCGGCCTATTGGTTAGTCACCCCGCGTCCTTCCAAATGACGGGAGAGCAGTTTACAGTGGGATCACAGCATTTCCGAGCTGCAGTAGACTATCGTTCTATTCAAACAGAAGCCGATTTAACCATGAAAATCTTCGTTATTTTGATGAATCAATCCATGTGACGTCTTTTGATTTTTCACGCAGCTGCGCTGCAGTAAGGGTTTATTTTGGGAAATGAAACGATGTGGCAACATTTGACTACTCTGCCCTCATTCGGTGATATCCAGTACGGCTCCCATTTGAAACCATCCTAAATACATCCTCTCAAAATCTACACGAACAGTTATATAAACTTGTATACCGCTTCCTGCTCGTGAAATTATCTGTAAAGTGGGAAGATCCAACCGACCTATATACTATGCTCCCATCGCTCAGTTAAGCATCTGCGGTACACGCATTACGTATGGGCTAAGTTAGCAGAAGCGAAGACCTTGACATACTGTTCGACGCGCCATTGCTAGAATAAGCGTCCAGCTCAATGGAAAAGATATAAGATTATCCCGGTATGCGAAACCTTCCTGTTACCGTTTCAATTCTGGCTACACGGACTTCTATCACCCTTGTATTCACATCTTTTTTAAGCATACTTATGCAAACTGTTTTTGTCATTTTCATTCGCTTCCGACGCTCATCTCGACTTTTCTTCGCAGGGTGACGCATTCACCGCGTAAACTTCTTTAATAGTCCCATACCCCTTTTAGCGCGTGACTTGTTCTATGTTAGCTCTGTAAATAATCCTTACATTCAATGTTTGTCACATCTATCCAAAATGTCATCACATAGCCAATAATTCCTACACCAAACTCAATAAGCAGTACCAATGGCACGGCCTTAAGCACACGTCTACAAAAATAAAAGGTAATGAAAATAGAATGTTATTTTACGCTAGCTATATAATCATAAATAATGATATTTCTTGGTCGCGAAAACCGGGATTAAGACTGCTGGAGAATCGATACGCTGACCACGAGTCATTCGAAACTCGGAATGTGTCACGCATATGACAGTCCTCAATCGCCCCGGTAGACCCAGGCCCTTAATGGGCAGTAGAGACAAATAATAAGAAGAATGATACTTCTTAATTATTATATAAAAATGAAAAATGTTTTATAAGTCGCAGTGTAGATTGATTATATGAAAACTAAGGCCACACTGTGGACTGGTGGCTAGCGTCGCTGCACACAGAAGTCCCAGTTTCGAATCCTGGCATGGGCTTGGGTGTTTGTGCCATAATGGTCACGGGGACTGGGATTAAGACTGCTGGAGAATTGATACGCTGACCACGTATTACTCCAAATTCGGAATGTGTCATGTAATATGACAGTCCGCAGTCGACCCGGTAGGCCAATGCACTGAAAGGGCTGCAGAGCCAATTACAAAGAAAGGGCAACACGCTAATCAGACCGAAGAGGCGGTTCAAGTATCTCCTCCTTATAAATATGGTTGACTGTTTTATGTATTTTCTCTATGTTTGCGCTTATTTAAGGTATCAGTAAATTTCATGACTCGGTGGTTATGACGAATTTCCCTTAGGTTGTCCCATCATCTAGAAGGAAAGGGATTCCACAATAGCCAGCTACTCAATTTCTGATTTCTGTTCATCATAGAATGCCATTAAAAGCTACTGCATTTCACTTAACAAACACTGGATTATATAGTGAATTGGAAAAACTGTAAATAGAGTAGTAGAAGGAGTCGCTCATAATGGAGGCTCATGAGGGCATAAAAAGGTAAATTTTCAAAAATATGTCAGTCTCGCTGATGGTATAATCTCGTGTTATTAAATAGATTACAGTTTAATTAAATCTAGTAGTAAGATTATGTTGTTGTGGTATTCAGTCCTAAGACTGGTCTGATGCAACCCTCCACGCTAACCTATCTTGCGCAAGCCTTGTCATAGTTATCAAAACCCGCAACCTCCCTAATCAGCTTAGCGTTTCTATCCTTGGCCTCCCTCTTCTGTTCTTACCCCACACTTCCCTCTAATGCTAATTTTACAAGATCCCCGTGCCTTAAAACGATGTAGGGTTTTTCAACTGGGACGCTTGCCAGCCTGTCGTGGCCATTTTGGTTTGGTGGCGTCTGTTTATTTATTATAATTTATTATTCTGTCACTGATGACAAATCACCATGGTAAGTTACACTATTGAACATCACGTCCAAATGATAAAACTTAATTATCAAAATAAATGTTCGTTATTCCAAGCGTTGCGCGCGGTGCGCTCATTTATGGCAGACCGCGGAGGCCCTTCAAAGTCGACCCTTTAACGTTTGGTGGCCAAATTAAGGACGACCGGTTCGATAAACAATCAGCCAACTCTTGTATGTAAAAGGAACGCAATATTGGTTGAGAACTTCGCCGCGGTCCGTGAAACTGTGCAGGAGAGCCGGAGGCAGTCAATTCCGCGCCGTTCACAAGAACTTCAGATTTCTGAGACTTCAACTTTGTGAATTTTGCGTTGCGACTTGGGCCTACAACGTACAAGATCCCACTGACAGAGGATCTCAAAGTTAATGACCATAGACAACGCCGTTCGTTCATTTACTGGAAGAGGAGCCCAATTTTAGCCGAGAAATTATCTTTAGCGACTAGGTGCATTTTTAGATGAATGGCTATGTTAACAAGCACAATTTCCGTGTATGGGATAACGCCACCCCCACACGAAGTTCACCAGATGGAAATGCATGAACAAAAAATTACTTTTACTGTTTGGTGCAAATTTTGGGCCGGTGGAGTAATTGGTCCGAATCATTTTGAAAACGACGTTGGTGAGGACATCACCGTTAAGTGCGAGCGCTACAGAACGATGATAACCGATTTATTTTGGCCCAAATTAAACGATATGTCGTTCAAGCAGGACGGCGCTACGTGCCACCCAGCGGACGCCATGATGGAAATTCTGCGTGAACGATTTACCCTAATATGTTATACTCTTGTGTAAGATGACTAGTATGGAAAAAGGGAAAATATGAAATTAAATTCTTGGTAGACGGTTTAAATGATAGATATAATTCTAATTTCCTCCAATTTTCCCTGTGCTAGGCGTTTTTGATAATGTTTAATATTACTTTATTGATTCAAGAAGAGTGGAGACGAATGAACATGTCAAAATTAATACTCAATCTCACTTTTACAGTCGTTTTATTTATTTAATATTGATCTGAAAAGAATTTTTTGGACGTTTCTCTCTCATTTATTACGCTTACATTAATACAGATAATATATAGAAAGGTTACATAATGATACAATAAAGTTTTAGCCTCACTAGAAAAAACAAGCCTTCGTATTATTGAAATGTTTTCCTCAGTTGTCCAATCGAGGTTTAGCTATGCAATAGAATGAGATTTCAAGAACTCACACGTGAATAAAATAAATAATCAGAAATAGTGTAGTGAGTAATACTAATTTTAATGAAATCATATGATGCTCATAATTTTAATATAGCGCCTCTTAAAACTGTGAAAAATGTTATTACAAAGCTTAGGATTAGGGGCAAAAAATTGAGTCTTTAGCAGTAAATGAATGACCTTTATTCAGATTTTGTAACGATAAAACACAACTTAATATGCAATTTGACGGTACGAAGTCAAAGGAAGTCGGCTTGAGGGAAATTGAAGGAGGTTAAAGACAGAGTAATAAAACCCAGACATTTCGATTTTGATGCCGATCCAAGATTTCTGAAGTTGTATTAATCCGTTAGAAATTTGCCGTGGGCTAAATCTTGTACTTTCCCAACTATTGGTGGTAGGTGGTGTGAATACTCCTCCCACATTTTCGACGTGCATAATTTTTATTGGGAAGGAATTTGTCCCTACCACCGATGAATATAGTATACTGGAGTGGGAAAAGTTTTGAAAAAAGAGGACATTGAAGGATTTTAAAGTATTCAGGCATACTTTGCGACTGAAGAGGGGAAACGGTAGAGACTTTGGAGATAGTGAATCAACAGATTCAGGTGCGGGATAAAGAGACAGCGGAGAATGATTACTCGAGTAATAAACTGTCTTTGATTTGTTTCATAGTTCTGATTCAGGCTAGAATGCTCTTGGTTTGGGTGGTGTTTGAGAATATTTAATGAGCAAGGTACTCAATTCCTACACGGAAGTCCAAAGGTATCTTTACGAGATTCTACCTGAGCGAGACCTGATGACCAGTGGCAATCTTTAGACTTTGTCAAAAATTTCTCTGTTTGTAACTTTCTTCCAATTTCCTTTTATTGCAGAGTCCGAGTAAGAAATTTCATTATTTTTCATCAGCTTTATGAGAAGGCCCTTAATTAGAACGGCTCTAGGCCAAGTTCTCATTGAGCTACATGTTAGTTATTAAGTAATTAAATTTTGTTAATTTTGTATTAAGTGTAAATAATATTATTCCTAAATGAATACTTTGTGCAGTAAATTTTGTATAATATTCAATTATAAAATGTAAAATCAATTTTACTCCAGTAACATAATATTCGTCAAAAGATATAGTTAACCGCAGATAAAAATTTCAAGCTTCACAAATGCGCAAATTAGATTAATATTGTGATCTGTTTGCTGTTGAGTGCTATACGACAGGAAACGTATTTTTTCCAAGCAAATGGATCTCCTTGGCCAAGAGGAAAAGGATGTTATAAATTTGCCGTATCTCTGCGACATGACAGGGGCCGCGTGACACGAAACAGCTGTCTGTCTGTCTACCAAGTGGCCAGTGTCACCTACCAAACATTCGCATTATTTTTATAAATATAAAACTGTTACGATCTTGCATTGTTGCTCGTAGAGGCTTTTGTGTTGCCCTACCGTCTTTTAATACATCATATGTTAACTAAATATTACAATCCATTAAAAATGAAATACCCAACGTAATGTGATTTAAAGGTTGAAATTAGTGTACGTATCCCATAAAAACTATACATTCTGGGGATCGTCCAAATTCGTTTCATCGCAGACGTTAAACAAGATATCCAGAAAGGTTATGTTCGAATATTCTTCTTAAGAATAAATTAATATTTCTGATTTCATACAAGTATCAGTAACAAATTATCTCTTAATAATAGTCTGTGACCCAGTTAGATATATAAGAAATTTCGAGGACTAACAGATTGATCGTGGAACGTACTTAGTTTTTTTGGGGTACTATTCTCACGCCCTTCCGAATGACGGGAGACGAGTTTTCTGTGGAGTTGAAGCATTCGCTTCTCCGTGTCTCCACCAGTTTTAGGAAGCAGTTGGCCGACTGATCCAATGGGATCAGGGAACAACTCTTGCCTTACGCCCAAGGTCTTCGACCCCAGTACATACGACCTCCTAAAATAGATGAAGGTGGCTCGGCATAAGAGAAAGTTAAAAAACCAGCGAGAGTACGAGGCATTCCCAAAGGTGAGCCCCGCAGTCAATCTGGGGAGAAATACCTGTGAGAGAAAGCTCACACAGGCACAATCAACGTACTTAGTCCACCACCGTTCGTTTATATGAAAATAATTCGATTCTTGAAAGAAATTAACATTTTATAACAGTAATCAAAAAAATTAAACTCTATCAAGGTTGAAACAGGTTAATTACATTTTTTTTTGTTAACAAGGCTACATGAAGTTGCTCCCGAAACAGACAACTCCCCTTTAATAGCATAGGAAGGGAATTGAAAAGGCGGGTGTGGAAGGTAGAGGCAAGTAGCCCCGGGCTGAAGTTTAAAGATCCTTCCCCTAAAAGATATGTAAGGAAACCCCTAGAAATCCTGCATCAGGTATGTCGGTCTATTGGGTACTTCCGAATGACGGGAGACGAGGTTGCCGTGGGGGATCGCAGCATTCCTTTCTCCGTGTCAACACTAGTTTTAGGAGGCAGTATTCATTGGGATCCCAAGGTTTTCGATCCCAGTCCATACGCCTCGTAAAATAGATTAAAGATATACGGCATGTGAGAACCGTAAAAAAGAACCAGAGAGATTACGAGGCATCCCCAACGCAGTCAGGTGAGCCCCGCAGTCAATCTGGAGAGAAATTCCTGCGGGAAATAACTCCCACAGGCGTCAACGGCGGTTAATTAGATTACACATTTTTTTTAAAAATTATGATATATGACGTAAACCGTCTGCTAATCTTTATTTATAAAATTCCGGTGTACCTGTGTATGTAATTATTCTCCTAAACGGCTTGACCGATTTTGATTAATTTTTGCTGTAGTATTTAAGGGGTCATGGCTATTATCTTAAGTTGGATCCGGTAGGGGGCGCTGTCGTCAATAACCAGAAATTGTTTTGAATTTACCGACCAGAAATTATTGGATTTCTCACATAAAAACATTTAATTCAAAATTTTCAGCCTGACAGAATAATCTGTGGTATTAGACTTACGCATCAATACATTCGCATGTTCATTGTGTGGTGGCTTGACATTGTTTTGACATTACGATTACGCATTTCTGAGTTCTGATACGTACCTTGTATTGTTATTTCGAGCTCCTTTTTTACATCTAATTATTCGACATCAAACAAATGGAGTGTTTTAGAAATAATATTTTTTTGGAAATGTGAAATGTGTCATGTAAGATGGCAGTCCGCAGTCGACCTGGAACGCCAAGGCTCTCATGGGCTATAGAACAAAGGAAGAAGTAGAAAGGTGCATTGTCTAAATGTTCACATGTTCATTCGGCGGCATTCCATCTAACCTCCTAAATAAAACATTTTATTTTCAGCGTTTGTTTGTGCGATTTCGATGTTAGGAGGGGTGAAAAAATAATTTTTCAAAAATGTTACGATCTATCTGATGAATTACGTGTCCTCGCTGTAACAAATTTCTTACATATCTGTGTCACAGATTTTTACTAAGAGGTAATTTGTTACTGATATTTGGATGAAATCAGGGGTATTCAGTTAATCTTACGATGAAGATTCGAACATAACCTTTCTGGATGTCTCGTGTAACTTCAGCGATGAGACGTATTTGGACGATCCCCGGAATGTGGAATTTCTGTGGGATACGTAAACTAATTTCAATCTTCAAATCACGTTATGTGGGATTTAACATTTTTAATGGATTGTAATATTTAGTCAACATGTGTTGTGTTAAATGACCGTAGGGCGACACAAAAGAAGCTATGAGCAACAATTACTGTCGAATTAAATACTGCAGTGTGCTAATTTATAAATATGAATTACCGGGCATCGCCGGGTACCCAGCTTATATATAAGGATTAATAATTCGTCTCAATATCACCAGGCAATTGAAATTTTGCCCTCAATAAATGGGATTTAGTGACAAATTGTTAATCTCCGGACCAAAATATATATCTCTCTCTCCATGGCTCTACAGCCCATTGAGGGTCTGGGCCTACCGAGTCGACTGCGGACTGTCATCTTGCATGACACATTTCGAGTTTGGAGTGACACGTGGTCAGCGTATCGATCCTCCAACAGTCTTAATCTCGGTCCTCGCGATCATGACGACACAAGCATCCAAGCCCATGCCAGGATTAGAACTCGGGACCTCCGAGTTGTGAGGCAGCAACGCTAGCCACTACACCACAGGAGGTCGCCCCAAAATATATATGGTAGACGATAATATGATTGATGACAGTCCCGATGACATTTACGTTCAACTTTAAGTCAAAATAGCTTTTTACTGCTATTGTAAATAAGATGCAGGGCAATGTAATTTAATCGACTATCTTAACAGAAATTGAAATTTTTTTCTTCGGATATCAACCATTCCGGTGGATATCATTTTTAACAGTGTACTAAGAACCGCCCGATGGGCAGATTTATGTTCTAATTTATACTATATTGAACTTATAAGAGGCATTACTTTATAATTGGTATGCTTTAGTTATGAATTTAAATATCTATAAATACATTACTATAATAATACATTATACATACAATTCTTTGTGTTTCCTGCCTTGTAGTATATTGCCAACGTTAATATAGGGGCAACGCTGGACACCCTGGAAAGTTTAATAAAGCTACATGAACATCCTAAATATTCTCAGGATCGTGTATATGACAGACAATAAAACAAAACAGATTATGATTGAGATACTGAGATTTAGCAGCATAAATAGAAGTCGACCGTTGTTAGGTAAATTAAAAGAACCCACGCATGACCTCTCCTTTCGTTGAACTGCTGCCAGTTATCCCGTCAGGTATCTCCAAGTCGCAGGTACTGGAAGAGGTTACCAGAAATGCACCCTGATCTTCGACAGTCTCCTTATATCATAACATTCCCATCCAATATACAAGCGTAATATACAAATCTTCATAACGATGCTCCTTATCATTAATTCATTCATTATCCATCCAGGTCGTGAATCCGCAATCCCTGCCGACAGTGCGTGTAAGACTTCACAATTTTAAACCACAAGGTGAAAATCAATCCCACCGATCGTTTTTCTGTTTAAACTTTAAAGTCGCTTCGATATCTAGGTCGTTAGCGACAACACATAACTTTTACATAATTTTGAACAAATCCGCTTCAACAAGGAAATGTAGAAGAGCATGGACATCTTCCGGGTTTGTGTAGAGATCCTCCTCGGTGAATTGCGCAATGGTGGTACGTCTTATCTTGTTGTATGTGGTATATGAAAAAATAAGATGATGCATTGATAGGAGCACATGCATCCCTCTTGAAACCACTGCCTGTTGACTCCTTGTAAGACTGTCGACGTGGATTAATTCATGTTTACCAAAGTTGTCCAATGTAAAGAGTCTGAGAATATCCTTACATGTTTATAGCTTCCATTTTACCTCTACTTTCTTGAGCATCCACTTTTTCTAACCATTGCTTGTACATGTCCATTGATTATTGAGACTGTGAGTTGGAGGCCGCCAATGTCGCCAGTTAATCTGCCATATCATGTCCTTCATTGCCTACATGCACTGGGAACCAGCAAAGTAATATGTTATTATTTTTCTTGTTCTTCTTTACTAGACTGTCCCGTATTTGGTCCCTTGTTGGTTATTGTTTCTATTGAGTCTGTCAAAAGGATGTTATTGGCATATCTTTGTAGCCATGAAGATGGTGAAGAGTTCCGCTGTAGTCACAGAAGCATTATTGTTGACGCTGGTTGAAGAAACTCTGGCACAACGCCGCCTACGCCTTTTGAGGCGTCTACGTAGATAACCCTAGGGGATTCCAGTATTTTCATCCCAGTTAACGGTACTGAATACTGTTCTTCATATCCCGTAGCTCAGTGTTTATCTGAAAATTCTCCCATTTCCATGGTGGGGTCGCCGGTGTTGCGTTGTGATATATTTTTGGGGGATTGAAACATTCCTTCTGCATTATCCTATTTACCGTGGTATAAAAGGGCATTAGCTTCTTTGGCGGATTTTTCATAGCATATGGTGGAGTTTTGGTGAGGTTTCTAATAATAGGATTTACCGCCTCCGTGGACTTAAAGGCAAAACTTAAAGTGTTTAATTTCCTTCTTTTGAACATTAGCTTCCTTCTGAAGTCTTATGATGGGGGTAGTATTGTAACATCTTGTTACCATTCTCAAAACCTCCTTATGAATGCTGTTTAATTTTCTAAAGGTTCTCTTTCCAGCCGTACCGTATATATGAGAAGCGTATTCCATTTTGGATCTGATCATAACCCTGTACGTGTTGTATAAGAACTCAATTTTTAACCTCACTTTTTCCCCGGCTATCAGCTTGTGTATTAATAGTCTTTTTCTGCACTCTATCAACAGTTGGTCGAGAGCTTTGAATCCCAGTAAATTCCCATTATTTATGTTGCTAGACATATTACAATGCATTCTGATAGAGGAGAGGTTAATTTTATTCTGGAGAAGCAAATTATCTTTACCTTAGTGGGGTTAAAACTAAAGCCCGCCCAAGCTATCCGTCAAACTTATTGGTTACACTTCCAATATGATATTAAATTTTCATCATATTCATTAGACCCCAACTCTTGAATATGGTCAATACATAACAGTGTCCAGACATATCGGAATGGTATCTATATTACAATAAATGCACGCATTACAACTCATTTTAAGAAAGTGAATTACCTCATTTTATTACTGTTACTCCTTCGCTTTTATTCAACGTTTACAAAAATTATTTTCTTACGCGTGCATATCACCATTTAAAATCAGCTGTCACACTTTCCTCCTCCTCACACTCATCTTAGCGACTTTTTCTTACTTGTTGGGCTACTATTTGGGGAGTTCTCGATTGAAAATAACATACATGACATTCGTACCCTCGCCGAGATTCGAACCCGGGGCATTTGTGAAGTGAGGCAGCGACGTTGACTTATTTATTACACCACAGAAGATCGACTCGAGTTTTCTTATGGTGATTCAGATATAGATAAACTTTCGTTTTCCCTAATCATTCAAGCAAATTCTGATTCCGAGACGCTAATTCACGATTTTCTAAAAATTGGCAATGAATATTGAGGGGAAGTACAGTCGCACCTCCTACTCATTAGAGCAACAAAGGAATCAATAAAATTATACGTATCATAAGTATACTATTTCTTGGAAAATAACTTTAGTAAGCAATATCCTCCATGGATTAAATACAAAACACATATTAATCATTTGACTCGTAAAATAACATTTTCGTATCTATTTTTGGTATTCTTATCTTACTTATTATCACAGAATTCAGTAACCAAGGACCGTTCAGTAATCACACATTGGAAGGAATGCTTTCACTTGGATGACTACTCAAGAAACAAAATTCAGCCATCAAAACCCATGTAAATGAATCCCTGTATTTTAGTATTGAGAAAATTTATATAACCTTCAAGACCGAAAAATATTTTCCAGATAAGCTCAAATCTCAAACTGATAAACTTATTATTTCCCTTTTAGATTAGGATGAAGCAACAGAGTCATCACGATAAAGCAATGAAAATATATATAGTGATACTTTATGTTGATTGGAATTTTCTGGCAACTGTTTTACTATTAGATTACGTCACCTACTGCGTCTCGCACTATCAAACAGCTGATCGTAAAATTTACGTAATCTTAGGACGTTTTAGTCACGACTCGGTAATCTTTCACAAAATAATTTATTTAAAAATAAAGACATGATTTTTAAAGGCCTACATCCAAAACTAAAGTTTGATATTAAATAAGTGACAGAAATAATAATTTTGAGTTAGAAATTAAATTATACCTTGGTAACAGCGAGCAATTAGAGATATTAGTCCCTTTTTTATATTTTAAGTAAGATCCGAATTTTATTTGACGTTATAATTTTTCCCAACTTAATTGCAGTCAATAAATTCATTAATTTATACTCACGGTAAGACCGTCACTCTTTTATAGAAAGCATAAAATTATTTTTTCTTTAGAACCTGTACCTGAAGTCGTGAGGAATGATTCAAGATGTTATAAAATCCACCAAAATGATAAATTATCTGTTAATGAAAATATTATGTATAATATTATAGAAGCAACGAGGAAAGTGAAAATTTATGAACAACCTTCAAACGTTAATTATTCAGTACAATTAAAACAGTTACATTCAGAAACAAAACTTATTGTAGTTACATATTTTAATATGGTTAAATATTAATTTAGTTGTGTGCACTGTGTATTGGTGTAACAGAGAATAACTGCCGTTAGAATTTTATGTAACTAAAATTAACGTTTATTAAATAAATCGATGACATTATATTTATGTATTTTTTGAATGAGTTTTCTTCAAGATGAAGAAGGTGGGGGGAGATTTGGCACGTAGAGAGAGCTTGGTTTCGGGTGCATGTGTTCAAAGCCCGGTTCGCCCACAGTACGAATTCCAAAGTAGTTCCACTTCCCAGTGACAGTGTTGCGAACATTACATTCACCTACGCAAGATTAAAAAATTTGCACCACATAAAAAGCATCGGCTCTAATTTCTTTAATTTTAATTTCGATACACGGAAATTGTGATAATTTTTCAGAACCCGACTCATAATTTATTAAATTTTATAGTATTTAATAGAATCTTCAAACATTTTTTCAATACTTCTAGGGAGATCGCTTGATTTTATTTTAGAAATAATTTTTTGCATTACCATTTAAATTTTCTCAAAGGAGTTTTAAACAAGTTTCCTTAAGAGGCGACTGAAATTATCTATACTCTTATTGATGTTAAATCAATTGAAAGAGTACACAGATTAGCTGTAAAACAGAACTATGAAAGTCCGTGAGGGAAAGGAGTGGGGGGGAGGGAACTCAGCGCTTGTCCTTTGAATTGATGTTCCTTAGTCCCTGAAGATGATCAGAATAATTTTTTCCTTTTGGAAACACCGGTCAACCACTCGTTCCCCCATCTCTTGTCCAGCAGCTTGCGCTCCTTTTGGTGAAAAAGAGAGGGTGAGGGTTGATTTGCTGGCGGAGTCCTCCCCTGAGCGTTGGTTTTCATACTGCAGGCCGAATAGGGCGAGTGCGGGCCGATCCGCTAATCTGCAACAAACACGTGCAGGGTCAGTGACGCTGTCGAGCGAATCCTTACCTCACGGATTTAGCCTGAGCGTATCGGATTTCTTTTTATTCGTCAGTTTCTACATAGCAATCAGAAAATAACAAAAAATTTCTATAAACTATTTTATTAGCTTCGGAACTTCTACGAAGTTCCAATGACAGTTTGCTTTAGAATATCCTCCAGCGAGGAGACTTTTCAGAGTTGGTAGAGGTCAGCTGGCAGGCGCCTTTTCAGTCTTCTTATTGGTGGGACTGCAAGTATTTGCTGGATCAGATGATTGCTGTGACTTTAGATTTTTTCAAAATGCTTGGAGCTGCTTTTAGTTATAACATCTTTGGTGAGTACGCGTATCACACCAGTACATTAATACAGTTTTCGTATTAAATATATTTAACGGGTATATAATATGTATTATACAATGGACCTTGTGTCTTTATCATGCAGTGAAAATGTCCAATGTCTTTGAAAATCATCTGATTGTCGGATAGATCATAGCTTGACCGAGTCAGGACTATAAATGAACGCGATTGGTTATTTAAATGACGAATTACGACTCATTTTATCGGCCAGAAGGGAAATACAAAGGTTTGCGTATTACCTCATTGGACGATGTTGGAGAAGTCCTTAACTACCGAAGACATCGGGTGACGGAATATATCTTATCAGCCTGGGAAAACAAGAAAATGACCTGGTTGCTCAACTGCCCAGCGTCCTCACAGCGTATTGTTAACGACTGAACAAAGTAGACACCTCACCCCGCTGGTCCGGAAGTCATAACAAAACAGACATGCGTCTTTTTCAAAAAGAAGGCTTCGTGAAAATTTGTCACTCCGCCAAACCATCGACGTCAACGAGGAAAGATCCCGCAGAGTAGTGTCTCAAAAATCTGGCTGGCAGACATTGGAAAGTTATGCTTTGTTTCCCCTTCCATAAGGAGGATGAAAAATATCATGCCCACAACTTAGAAGGAGGTAAAATTTCAGATGCAGAAGCAGAACTTTGGTAACAAATCTGAAGCGCATCTTGGAGAGAGAAGGCATTCCATCATTATCATTCAGATTGGGTTATTTTTGGAAAGATTCAAACATTTTGTTCAAGTATATTTTGGAGAAACAAATTCAGTTACGGCACGAAGACTTAGTCATTCATAGGATAATGCAATTTGTGCGTTCTGGTGATAATTTTCCGAGCAGTCCACACACGACGATGGAGACGATTTCACAAGAAATGCAGTCATCAGATCTACCTCCAACCCTGATCGGCAAGCAGCCATCCACTCGGACATAAATCAACAGACCATCCAGCAATGACGTCAGGGTTAACGATCAACAACGCCTGGTGATGTACAAACCTATTTATTTCTCGTCTCTGGTCGTTTATGTATTAAAGTGTTCTCGGCCCCACCTTTTTATTTTCGTAATTCACCCACTGATATCCCCTGAAATGTGATAAGAATCCAAGTTCCCGATAAAGCTAGCGAGGATCATTTTAAATTCTAAATGTTTATTTTATTAATCATATACAAACAGTTTTTATTGAAAACATTTCCTTAATTTAAATATAAAAGTTATAAGTCCTTTATCCCTTGCACAGCTTATCATAATTTAATGCAGTGCAAATTTCATAACTTCTTCTTCTTCTTCGTTGGCCTCCCCGCCCATCAAGGGCCTTGGCCTGCCAGGACGACTGCGGACTGTCATCTTACATGACACGTTCCTAATTTGGAGTGATACGTGATCAGGGTGTCGACTCTCCATCAGTCTTAAACCAGTCTCCGGGACGATAATGACACAGCCCATGTGAGGATTGGATCTCGGGACCTCTGGGTTGTGAGGCAGCGACGCTAGCCACTAGACCACAAAAGGTTGGCAATTTTATAACTAGCACCACAAATTTTAAGATCTTCGTGAATCGTTTCATCAGAAACGCTCTTAGGATTTTTGATTGGCTGCGTTGCAGTATTTCAATGTTTGCCTAGGTAGCGCAATCCCAAAACTCAACCCCGTGTGGGTCTGATGACAATTTTGTATAATAGAAGCTTGTTTTCTATGGTGAGTTTAGATCTTCTTCCTAGGTACCAGTAAAGATCTTTAACTTTTAGATTAATTTGTTTCCTTTTCTTGATAATAGGTGTTCTCCAAGTAAGCCTTTTGTCGAGGCGAATTCCTAAATGCTAACATATTCAGTTATAGGAATGTATTTGTTGTTATAAAATATTTGAACTCATGCTGGTTTAGTTAGAATGAAGGTTGTAAAAGTAGATTTAGATTCATTTATTTTGATCTTGCATTTATCAGTCCAAACTTGTAGTATATTTAGATGCGGCTGTATGTAGGCTGTAGCGACGACCATTTGTTCGTTGCCAGATCGAATCAAAAGTTTTTATTTTCAAAGGACTTTTCATAGGCCTAATCTCTATTGCGGAATAATGTTTTTTCTACAGTTATAATAGGTTATTTCATAGACTTATATAAATGTAGGTCTCCTTTCTCGTCAATGTATTAGCTTGTTGGTGTCCCAAAGCTGTAACCGAACGAAGTATGTCTTTTTCTAGTTCTCGAATTTAAAAGAGTAATAAATTACCTACTTACCTACCTTTATTGAATAATTTATTTCATAGTAATAAGAATATTGAAGCGTGTCATTCCTTTCACTGGAATCTCTTCAGGTGCGGTAATAAATTATTATAAATAATTTATTTCATGAGATATAAACGGATAAGTAATTGAATGTGCTCAACGCACCGACATTACGTACAGCAAGTTTTCTCAAACCATTTCTGCAATGGAACACGACCGAAATTCGGGACATTTAACGGAATACTTTACTTAATTTTAGGTTGGGTAATTCCTTATTCTATGGTTAGACAGATACACTCCAAATTTTTGCAGAACATCTATTCTAGCACTGTCAAAAATTTACCGTATATAAATAATTTTCCAATAATAATTTATCATCGCAGCTAAGAAGGAACGACACGTCGTTCTATGTTTTATTTTTTCTGTTTGAACTAAGTTTTATTTCTGACTAATTACGCGGTTGTAGTCATATATTTTAAATTGTGTCGGATTAATATACGGATTATTTTTTAGTTTATCCTACTTACTATTTAAGATGAGTAATTAATGAGATAACAACTATAGGAAGACAGTTATTTAATAAATTTTTATATTTAAATAAAAATACAAGTAGAATGGTAGGTAAATCACACAAACTGCATCTCACAAAGTTGTTCCAAAATTAAAAAGTATGATAGTAAATTATTTAATTATTTCCTTTTCCTTCGATACCCTTTATAATCGTTTCATTCCAGTTTTTACATAATTCTTGGCACAATTTAGTCGATAATTTATTTTTAAATTGTTTACCTTAATTATATATGAAGAATAAAAAACCCGTACAACAGACTTATATACAGAAAAATTTTGAAATTTTTTAAAATATAAAGTACACGTTTCGACCAACTTTTGTGGTCCTTGCCAATAAACTAAATCAATTAATGACAAATATAAAGAGCATAGCCAAAAATAAAATCAAGACAATTTAACAAACGATAATATTATTTATGTAGGTGTTATGTGTCATGTTAGATATTAACAGTAAATTTGTTTGGTCACGGAGACTAGGATTAAGACCGATGGAGAGTCGATACGCTGACCACGTGCACTCCAAATTCGGAATGTGCCATGTAAGATGACAGCCTGCAGTCGTCCTGGTAGGCCAAGACCCTACAATGGCTGCAGAACCAACGAAGAAGAAGTAAATTTGTTGCTTTTAGTTAACTTTATCCCATGGCTATGCTCTTTGTGTTTATATCTTTAATTGATTTATTTATTGACAAGGACTACAATAAATGGTCGAAACGTCTACTTAATGTTAAAAAAATTCAAAATTTTGTGAATAAGTGTATTATCATACAAGTCGTTAATCCTTCATATGTATTTGTATATAGATGTTAATTGCTCCTATAATGTTTATCACAGTATTCGTTAAGTTTTATATTTATATTGTAAGCCTTTTTCAAATTCCTAAATAAATAGCGCAATATTAACCAATTCGGATTATGAAACAAAACTACAGAAGCCCCCGACTTCCTGAAAATTGAAGAAGATAGGAGGCTTTTAAATATACTGTTGGCGACTTGCACTTTATTGCAGTCGATTTCAAAACATGTCATCAAATCTTGGGCCTTATCGTGTCATCGTCGTCAAGACGAACGACAGCCGTGATGTATGCCGAGAAGGCGTTAATCAAGTGTGTCCCAAGATTTCATGTGTGCCAAATGCATGCAGCAGTGGTCAGACGATCAAAGGGATTTCTAATTGTAGAATTAGCACGTCGAATATTTAGGGTTTCCCTCTTAAGAGGCAAATGGCCTATAAAGTAATTTCGCAATACTGGCGCAAGCGATAATGAACGCGAAGTAGTTATATACAGTTCGACCATCGTACAATTAAGACGTGTCATGTCAGTCTGTTTAAATCAATCATTTTATGATGCTTCACAGATGGGATACGCCAGCTACGAAAATCTGCGCGTTTATGATGAAAATGAGACACAATCTTTTGCGATTTATGATGAAATATGACGTTTCTAAGTTGATAAGTCGCAGATTTATAATTACCTTGAACTGTATTATTTTAACTTATTCTTCAAGAGTAGCGCTGTATATAAAAAAACCATAAAAACCGAATTTGATTAAATTTGTAATGTAGCTTTATTCGCTCACAATAATTAAGAAAAAAAATATGGTTGAAAATAAATTGATAATTTTAAAGTTATCTTTAAGCTGAGAAGCATAAATTAGTCAGATGTGACTTCAATATTTAAAATTTCAAAACTTTTTTATTTCATATCTTTTCCCTCAGGCGTATATTAGAATATAAGTGTCTGAATCTAAATAAATACTTGATTGGGTAGAATAATTTATGTTAAATTGAGTCTGATAGTGGTTAAAATCTTCTGGTGGGGACAGATACTTTTAATTTTATCAGACTTGGCTTTGATTGTCTGGTATGGCATATAATGTCGTATGATTAAATCCGTTTGTTAAAAACTGAATTTAGAAGATCAGAATGGAACAATCTCGACCGGACACCATGCGGCTACCCTAAGTACTTAGCTAGCCCGAGACGATTTGAGGACTCGATGCGAGATCCCTCCACCCTTGTATGCCTGAAGCTCAAGATCACCTACAATTTACCAATCACACTCTTCTCAACCTAATTCTAAGAAACTATTGAAGAATGGGTTTTGTGGAAATAGTTATATTTTAAGTGATAAGATGAGTTTTAACACTATACCGGATATTTAGGCTATTTAGAGAAGTATTTGTTACCTTTGACCACTGGGACAAATCACTGGCAATCATAATATGTGATCTGTATACAAGAGCCTCTGTATTTTTGATTTCAGGTATAATTTTATATGCCGACTGTCTTCTGTTATGATTCTTGTTCCATTTCATGAGAGCTGCTTTTTGCACCTCAATTTTTTAATGATTCGTAATTCTGTAATTGAAATACTAGTCTTCCGAAGAACACTATTTTATGTGCAGTTACTCATACTTGGGCTGACTACTAGGGCTAGAGGATTTAATGAAACCAAATAGCTCTTGAAACAGAGAGAGCAATTAAACAACTACATATAATAAACTGTGAAAATTGTAGTTCCTGAAATCTTATATGACGATTTTATTTATTGGTTTAGGAGGACAATATATATTTTAAATTAAATAACTAAATTTGAAACTTGAAATAGAATTTTACATGCAAGTGCACTATATTTTCAAGCGGTAGGAGCGGGTTTTGTTCTTCCAGTAAAACGAATAAGAATCTATTTGTCGAATGAGTTATACCAGTGTGGTTAAAAACATTATTATGATTGTGAAAAATATTTTTCCACACTTTCAAATTCCCACCGAGTGTGCAGATTTTACGAAATCATTCATTGCTCTTCTGGATTTCACCAACACTTCTTCACATTTCTTTAAAGAAATTTTATTTCGTGCTTCCCTAATATTTAGGAACTGAAGTTCTAAGACTATTCTAGAATCCAAGCATCATAATTCGACATACTGTTCATATAAAGTTATATACCCAATCAACTGAGTTCGCTGAAGCCTGCACTTTTTGCAGCACGTCTCAGCGATGTCAGCATTGCCTGTCTTTTAGCTGTCTGAGCTGGCCTCATATTTGCGAAGTCGTCTTCGAGTTTTCGTCATCAGGTGAATGCTCGCTCCTGAATCAGCAAGGCGCTGACGACAGCGGGTTGGTAAACGTATAGTGAAAATGTTTCTGTAGGCGGTAGGCCTCGTTCGTTCTAAATTCAGTCGTAGCTCGGCGCAGCCCGAAATACAAGTGACAGCGGTGTTACATCTCGTAAAGCATGTGTCTCTGACTTTTGGTATATCTAATCTAATCACCGCAAATCTATAGTCTGATATGTTATCCGATGAAGTTTGATTATGTTCTTAACGACACAGTTTAAAGGAGCGACTGGAATTTGATCGCTTAATCTGGAGTCTCTATATGCATCAGGACTTACCAGAAATTTGCACGCCGCTTTGAAAGTAAGATTAAACACTGCAGCTTTTTATTTTTAAATTAGACATTTAATATCAGTTTTGTGAAAGTGCTAATTATTATCACTACATTAGAGTGGTCGTCCATCATTTATCTAAGATTTCAAGACTGTGGGTTCATTTGAGATATTAACGTGGATTGTGCATTGTCCAGCTAATTATGCAACTATCAATTTGCATAAACGTATCAGAATAGTATATTTATTTTTTCCTTACATAAGAGGAATTGGCAAGGAAATTAGTAGCCATGTTTCCTCCCACTAAACCTGATAGACATCCCACGCGAGTCCAAATCGATCCAGGTTCGACATCATCCTATCTACGATATTCATCAAGTTGAGCGGTTTCATTCAGTAGGGCGAAACACACACAGTCTGCCCGGAAGATACTGTAGGTCGGGTCCGTATCGATTCATTCTACGGGAAACACACAAATAAAGTGGACTTGTCCGCCATCCCCTCACCCCGCGTCACCGCGCAACTCAGCGAACCCTACTGTCAGAACGTCTCCCCCCCTCCCCTCACCGTCCCGCGCACAGCAACGTCACACGCCCCTCACCGCGATCCCCACCACAGCGCCAGTCACTACGAAATCAACTACATTCACCATTCTGGGAACGTCTGGCTTCCATGTTGCTCGTGTGAAGTTAACATATGCAGAAACTCAACACACTGTGATTATTAGTTAACAAGTGAACATTTCCTCGGTCTCCCCAAAGGGCATTACATTTTCAAAATCAGTAAAGTTTTGTATTTATTTAAATCAAAGGCTGCCGTACGTGTTTGGAACGGGTAGTAGATCCTTCCTTCCGCTGAAATGTTCGTTCCGTATTCTCCCATTCACAAACTGTTCGAGACAGACCTGTGCAGTTTCCGTTCCCCTTGTGAATAAATATTATGTCCACGTATAAGCGATGAGGTTTTAAACGACGGATTTTCGCAACTGTCAGTGTCCTTTAATCGACAGAGGGCTACATAACCTTAGCAGAATGATTACTATGTTATGCTCCACTTCATTCATAAAGAGCAACACTCTCGTACAGAGAAGTTAAGCTGGAAATATACGCGACACATTTCGTGGAGGTAAGTCAATCTCTCCTTGTCTATATAATTCATTAATGTAAATAAGTGATCTTTTCTTGCAATAGTCTCGTGTAAAAAAAGTTTTAACTGCTGATTTTTCTGTGAAAACTAGAATTTTTTGTAAATGGAAACAGATAGGTCAAACACGTAGGATACTTTTATTTTTAACGGTGTCGTGAAACATCGTTGAAGGCGTTTGGTGCGGTTTAGCAGCAACAATATTAGGATAAAACAATCTTGCAATTACGCAGTTGTCATTACATCGTAATTAAATTGTTGAAAATTCACATCGGAAATTCATCAGTTGAATATTAAGTGTCTTTCGTTCTTGCGATCGCAACTGAAGCAAATAATCGTCTCTAAAGTTATTTTCTTATGTCAGAAACTTAAATGCGTTAAATTTGGGTATTTTAGCGCAGGAAATTCGGACGGAAGTAAAGTATCCCGCCTTTTTGAAAGCCCGTTGCTGTTATTGGTTGATTTTACGCTCCAGCTACGGGCTACGGCGCTCACCCAGGGATGTTCTCAATTCTGCACCAGACTTCAATATGGCGACATCGGGCTCAGACGTATGTGTTTATCTCCTGATTTTCGTGCTAGTAGTGCAAACTATTTACGTGCCAGGTAAATTGTTCCACAATTTCAATAGCATAATAACGCGTAATTGTATTAAAATCAAAATTTAACGTATTCGAATTCTCTTGCGTTTACTTTTAATGGTAGTGTGGGCTTAACATTACCGCGCCTATCAAACTTACACTTATCTCATTGTTGAATTTTAAACAAATTCGCGGTTATGTTTGTTCAGTTTTTGTGTAAATTTCAATTCTGAAACCTTTTCAAATTTCTCTAATTTAAATTTTCTTCAAGTTTACCCTGACAGTGCAAAATTTGAGATTGATTTTTGATTCCTGTTTAGTTATGAATTTATATTTTACTTCAGATATGACAATAATGGTAAATGAATGAAAACAGCCCTTTTTTTTAGAAAAAATTATTAGATAAAAAATGAACTCAATGTCTTGTCCTCAATTTGGACATCGTCAGGTATACAATAGATTTAGATATATGTATATACTATCAATATTTGACCGATTTTAATTTTTTTAATAATTTAGCAGTGTGTGGAAATTGTAAGTTAAATCTATTTTTAATAGTTTTAACCTAAAAAAATTCTAGATTTGTATACTTCAAACCCATTATTCACCTGAAGTAGAGAATGATAAGGTGTTTTGTTTTATTGAGTTTTATGTTTTTTAATTATTTCTGACATATTTAGCTGTTTTCATTCATTCATTTTAATATGCTGTGATCAAACCAAATATAATTACAAAGCTATTTCTCATTGTTGCAGCAAAAAGTCTATTGTTATTAGTGAATTAACAGATATACATTTAAGTTTCATAGTACATTACTGTTGTTTTTGTGTAGCCTAAGCAAATATTCTTTAAAGAAAACTATTTTTCTTTATCTCGCAGTTCTTTCATCTAAGTTTGGTATTATTCACGTAATCATTTTTCATATTCAATTTTTTTAGTTGACTTTAGAAATACAATCTAGACATTTTGTTACAGTTTCCCTGGGCTCCACTTTGGTGGTAATCCCAGCAGTAGCAGATGAGCCTGTAGATGATGTAGCACACGAAACTGATCAGCTGCTAGGTGGCAGCCAAACCCAGTTACTGTATCAACAATTGATGTCAGTTGCGGGCATGATACCAGCCTCATCAGTACAGCAGCAGAGCCAGAGATACCAGTATCAAGTGGTTGAAGAACCTACCAAATCCACAAATGTTGATGGTAAAACTTCAACTTTGCTTCTTTCATGTCGTAGTAGTTAAGAAAATCTACTCTCATTACCCAAAAGAGGTTACATTTAATTTTTATTCATCTTTGACAATTACTGTATATTATTTTCCTTTCTCTGAATCATTCGGATTCTCTTTTAATTAATTTGTATGATATAAACAAGTAGTTTTCAGTTAACATCTTACCTTACATTTTAGTTTCTTTGTTGCTTCAGTCAAAGTATGTCCGACCTGGTTGAAGTTGTGCAAATTGCAGACTTCCCATTATTTGTCTATTCATGTGGATGGTACAATTAACTTCACCTTGAAAGATATCTGAGAAATAATTATGATCGACTGTCTGCAGTTCTGAATATAGTAAACAAAGTTGAGTGAATGTCAGCTTGAAGCCCAATCAGCTCTACAATGTCTCTTGTGACTATTTACTTACATTTGCCACTCCAACACAGTACCTGGCACAACATTTTAAACTAAGGGGTCAAAACTTGTTAACTTAACAATATTTAAAAGGATTTATCAGTTATCATGCTAGCTTTCTGCACAGTTTCCCTGTTAGGGTGTTTTTGTCCCTAAATTTTGTTTGGTCATTGACTCGGTGCCTCCCTTTCCTGTCCATATCAATTATACAGGCTGTTCCATTAGTATTTGTTCAAAGTTTAAGAGAATTTAATGCATGTTCAAAGGATTTAGAGCTTCATAGTAGCTTATTACTGCAAACTTATTGTACACAGCCAAGTTATGCAGACGGCATTCATGAGCAGCTCAAATACTTTATCAAGAATGTAAAATTGATATTTATCTGTTAGCAATTCTCTCAGGAAGAGGCTGATTTATTTGGCTAATGTGGAAAACAGAGCTGAATCTATTATGTATATGTATGCACAAGTTTCACATATATGTCAGAGTTAGTATGCTTATATTATGAATGTAAACTCTTTTATTTAATGTTTTTTATCTTGTAGACAATGGAACAGAAGACACTGAACGTAGTGGCCAAGTTGTTATGTCTGCTCGACGCTCTATGGATGAAGGAAGTCGTTCAGATAGTGTTGTGGTGGCTTGGAGTGGTTCAACATGGTGGGTTGACTGGCATTTGCCAATTTTCGTCATCCTTTTTGCGGTCATTGGTGTCCTTGCCATTACGTTTGTGGTAAGTCTTGTGTTTTAATTTATTTCTTGGGTTTATTAATTGTATTATAAAACACGTGTCAATATTAATTAAATATTTTAAGTTTTATATATTTCTAATGAAATAAAAAAGAGGTGGAGCTTAAATGTATATTCTTTGGAACACTGAATTGGTTAGATGACTTGCAGCTTATTTCTCAATCCATTTCAAGCAGATCAGTGTCAACAATTAATTCAAGTTCTCTTAAATAGTTGTGTGACAGACTAAAACTTCTGTTTAAAATTCTTGCTCCTTTTATATTCAATGTGCACCTAGCATCTGTTTCTAAATTAATGAACACCTGTATGAGGTATTTGAATTAAGGAAGAATAGAAGAGACAATTATAAATCTTATTTCTTATCTTCCTGTCATTGTACATTATAATACTTGCAAAGCGCTTTTAAAAATTTTAATCTACACTATACTGTATATGTTGTAGTTTTTATATTTTAATGCTAATCAAATAACTAAAAATAAATATTTTGTCACATGAAGAAAGTTACTCTAAATTTACTTTTACTTTTGTAGGTATTGCTATGGCTGAAAAACCAAATGCTGTCAAGCAGCAAACAGGGTCCAAATGTTGTTCCTCCCTCACCGGAGCCTGTTGCATCACCTTTGCAACAGCAACCTCAACCACCTCAGCAGCAACAATGGATCTTTCATCCAGTATTGCAGCCTCCCTTGGATGCATGCAGTGACTCTGTCCAGCCTCCAGTAAGCAAACCTGAACCTATTCGAATTCGAGCAAAGGGATTGCTTGAGCGAAGAGGTTCGAGTGCAAGTCTAACTATTGAATTACATCCCAGCCAGGAAAATTTGACAACAGTTGTCACACCTACTCGAGAGTGGTTTGTAACATTCAACACTATTGATATTTTTAATATAATCAATTTATTTCTGTATTGCATTCATTAAATATTTTTGACAATCTTGCAACATACAATTAGTCTATTCAATCTGATGGGAAAATAACTTAACAGAACGTTAAATATATCAACTAAGACTTCTGAACAAATTATTTCCCTCTTAACATCATAAATATAGCCTCTGAAAAGCCACTGGTCTAGCTAAGCCATAACTTGCTAAATTATCCAGTTTAATACACAGATTCAAAAATGAAGAAGATATAAACACAATCTTCACCAAATTATAATACAATCTGAAAGAAAATTTCTATTCCAAGCCCCCAAATGATAGTTTTATCAATAATCACAATAATAATGTACATCATACAAACATTAAAATTGCATGGCAAATAAATCACAAATTTAATTTTCAACAATTTTGCATATTTGATCTTGAACCTCATTCGTTTAAAGGAATTTTAAAGAATCCGTCTTCATAGTTTACAGTTTGAACCCTGTTTTCCATCATGTCCCATGACTCTTGGGGGGGGATTTCAATTTTAACTTTAAGTGTTGCATTTTCTATAGAGAGGCAGTAAAAAGCATATAACTTACAATTGACTGTGGTTAATGAATCTCTATACTGTATCAACAATGGCATATAAATCATGTTCCAACTTCTCGAATATGCGAGACTTAAACCTGACTAATATTTGTCTGTAGCAAGCACAAGAAACTCACTAATTCAGAAGTGACCTCACATTTAATGTTGAAATTAATAAACAATAAAATAACTATTAAAAAGATATTTTCTTGAATTATCTTTCATATTAATTATTTTGTAGTTTAATTTGAATGGTTTTATATGTTTTGAATAATTACTTGCTGGTTTTTTTCTATAATCTCCTTTTGGTTGCTTCCTAAAACCCAAGTTTTTGTCCTGACCAAGTTGTAATTAGGCTTCATTTAGGGAATAATTAAAGTTTTTAATATGAAAAATGTATGTTACACATAGGGCATTAGAAGTCTTTCGTGCGTGGCATGGTACGAAAAGTTTGAGAACCACCGAGTCAAGGGGTCTGCTAACCTAGAGTGAATATTCCATACTTTTGGCAATTCCTGATTTGTTCCCACAAAGCTTAAGCCCCAGCAAGTAACTAAGCAAAGCCTGTCATTCTCACCAAAGTCAATTTTATTGAGAAAGTCTTGCACTCTTCTATCAGATGCTAAAGCTTTGATAGCCTACTCTCTGGAATTAGCTGAATTTGGGTTTATTTCGTTTAAGAGTTGTTAGACTCGTAGCCACAGTTCTGTTTCCTAATGTCATTCTTGGAAGACAATCACTTTCTATAGAAACACACGATTCTTTCTACCTTCCATTCCTTAATTTTTCTACTATTGGCAATGGAACACCCCATAATTTCTTCATTGAATGTTAATAACATTCACTTTTGGACACTATTTTTAATTATTTGTATTTGCATCCATTCAGAAATTTTGATTTTGTCTGTATGTTTGTTGGCTGTATTTTTATTGGGTTTTTTTACCTAAAAAAGTCCCAGAATTGTGGAAGAGACATTGCTACATATCTAATGTATTATATAAAAAATTCTGACTTACTGGCAGTTTCGTTGATTTTATAAACAATAGGTTAATTTAAATATATAATTTTATATTATTACTATTTTCATATTGTATGTGTGTTGTATATCATGAAATTTCCATGTTTGTCACAAGCACTTTCTGGCAACATTTAACAATAATCTCATCATATTTTGTATTATGTATAGGGATTTTCAATAACGGCAAGTCATTGTTGAAATTGAACAAAAGCTGTATGTGTGTGTTTGATCTATCATTGAAATTCTTATTGATTTGAAAGAACATACATGGGCCTTTCAAATAAAAAAAATAATTTCATTAGTGCCTAACACATGGCTTGTTTTACTCCATTTCAACATCAACTTGCCCTTATTGAATAGTTTAACTGATATTTTTTTATTTAAAATAAATCAAATAATTCACAAGCTTCTGAAATATGTTAGTATCTAAACAATGTGGCTTTTATATGTTTGTGTATTTTTATATTTATGAGGTGGTTTGCTTGAGATAGTGAAATAATTACAAATGAAGGAATTGGACTTCACCACTATCATTTTGTTTTTCTCTTTTCTCGTGATCCTGTAATGTGCATGTTATTTAGTGATTGATTCATTTGTTACACCTTTAAAATTTATAATAACTTTTCAGCACAACTGAAGAGTACCTACTTTCGGCTGGCAATGTATTGAGCCGTGGACAGTTGCGTCAGTGTTTACGTGATACACGATCATTACATCGTGAATTTTGGGACCTGCCATCCAATCATCCAGAAAAGGCTGAAGTTGCAGGAAGTGGTACAAAAAATCGTTACCGTTCGATTTTGCCCAATGAACATTCAAGGGTTCGTCTCCCATTGCCTGTAGATGATCCTCTTGCCTCTTACATTAATGCAAATTATGTTAGGGTAAGTGTTTTTTATTTTTCATTTAAAAAAATGAATTACTCTACTTCTAAATTTCACTACAATTCATTGTATTTGTTTTCTAGGGCTATGATGGAGAGGAGAAGGCATATATTGCAACTCAAGGGCCATTACCCCATACTGTATCAGACTTCTGGCTCATGGTGTGGTCCGAACATAGCAATGTTATTGTAATGATTACTAAATTATGGGAAAAGGGGCGACCAAAATGTGAGCCATACTTCCCTCAAGACGATGAGCCTGTTGTGTATGGTGAATTTGAAATATCTGTTGCTCGATTAATTCAACGAGATGGCTATATTATTAGAGAATTGACTGTTAAAGTATGTTTACGTTCAAAATAAAATTTTACATTAAAATTTCCTTAGGACAATATTCAATATTCATTTGTTAAATATATTTCAGAATGGTAACGAAACACGCAATGTGCTTCATTTTTGGTATGACACATGGCCTGATCACAAAACACCTGCTAGTGCTCAAGCCTTGGTGGCAATGGCAAAAGAGGTCTCAGAAGCTGCAAGACCAGAAATGGGCCCTATAGTAGTGCACTGTAGTGCTGGTATTGGGCGCACAGGTTGTTTCATTGCAATATCTGTTGGTATGATACAACTCCTACATGAAGATAATGTTGATATCTTGGGCATAGTATGTCAAATGCGGTTTGACAGGTGTGTTATTTTATCTGTTCTTTTCTGAATTCAAATATATGTTTAACTATAATTACTATATTGCTGTAATATTGCAGCTTTCCAATTCATTTAATAAACGACATTGTATAGCCTCAGTAGCATCTCTCATTATGAAATTTTATCTTAAGCAAATGATTTGATTGCCTCAGCCTTTTTTCTCCTAGTTTGATTCACTATATACATTGGATAAAATTACATTCATAATAAAGAAATTAAATTTATTTGACTAGATATTATTAGTATACATGGCCAAAAATCAGAAATTGAATAATTTTATTTTATTTGATATTACCTTAGACATTGCAGCAGTGACATGAAAATTTGTTATATTTTAACTAAAGAACTGAGGTGGTCCCTAAAGTTGGGGGACTAAACCTATTCATATTTATATTCAGTCAAGTCACCCAGATTTAATGGTTAATTTACTGTTAATAGTGTCAGATCAATATGTAGGCTTCTAGGTTTTAATTTGATCTCAAATTAAAGGAAGTGTACTTATCTATTTTTGTTTTTATTTTCAGAGGTGGAATGATTCAAACTGCAGAACAGTATGAATTTGTTCACAGAGCACTATGTTTATTTGAACGTTCTCTTCCTGATCAGTCTGGGGAATGAGAGATAGCTCTCTTTTTTGATAAGTAAAGTTAGCATACTCGTGAAATGATAACATTTGGCTTCGACCATTATCACAATTAGTTCAGTTTGATGATGTATGCTCAGAAAATTTGCAAACTCAAGAAGAATTAACAACAGAATGAGGCTTTTGCACTTGTCTTTAAGAGAGAAATGAGAGAATCTTGTGACCAGTACTCAAAAGTTGGTTAGATTACTGTAAGGTTTGCATAGTACAAAGTAAAAGATTTAGGATAGTTTATTAACTGTTAATAAGTATATCTCAAATATGTGTACAGTGTATTGATGTTGCTAGTTAAGAAGGAAGTTAGAGCTTAATCAAACAGTTTTGAAACATATAAATATATATATATATCAATATGTTTTTCAGTTGAAATGCTAGTAATAAGGTGATTCCTTCCACAATGCAAAGACTCCACACACTGTTTAAATTATTGTAACTATTTATGTTGGAGTATACTCGTTTAATTTAGTGAAGGTATGAAACCATTTTGATGAAGGTATGAAACTTGATTTGATAGAATGCCATTCATCCTATTTAAGAAAATATTTCCCCAAATCACAGGAAGTTTTTAGATTATTTTGCGTTTTTAAATCTTAAAACCATCTGAAGAAACAATTTTAGTATTTTATTTAATTTTTAAGTCATAACTCATTTTTTTGGGGAATGTATTGACATGTACTTTTCTGATAAACATGTGTCTGTGATTGGTAATTCTTGTAAACATTACCCTAGTGGCAAATAATCTTAATTTAGAATTTTGTATATTATGTTATACTAGTCAGTTCAGCAAGTTTTCAATTTTATCAAATTAATGATTGTAGCGTGTGTTACTGAGCATATGAAAAGTACTACTCTTATTATTTATTTATTTACTTATATGTAAAATGATCATAATTCTCTGGTTTCTTGATGCTTTGCACATTTTATTCCTGTTGGGAGTAAAGACAATCAAATTTATAATATATAAGTAATGTAACCCATGAAAATATTTTTGCATAAACAGAGACATTGCAGATGAAATCTGAGGAAAGTTCCATTACATAAATTGAATTGTATTTTAAATATCTTCTTAGTTTTATTTGTTGACTGCATAGTTTGTCCCTCAGATGATGTATGCTCAGAAAATTTGCAAACTCAAGAAGAATTAACAACAGAATGAGGCTTTTGCACTTGTCTTTAAGAGAGAAATGAGAGAATCTTGTGACCAGTACTGAACACATTCCAATTCCAGGAATATTTTCAAATTCCCTCAGCAAAATTTAACAACATATTGAAAATAATTAAATGATTACCTTCTGTATATGTCTTGAACTATTCTTTTTCATAATAGTCATGTGTTAGAATGTTCCACTGCTGGCAAAATTGACATTCATTTTATTGTGATTTACATCTTTGTCTTCTCCTTTCCTGGATTTAGAAATTACAAATTCTTTTGCAGAGAAACCTAATACAAGATCTGCATGTGAATTATTGTCTGAAATTTTACAAAATTTCTCTTTGGATTTAGGAAAATTGTTACAATATGGCTTATAGAAAAATGCAAACAGAAAGTATATAGCATGATATTACTCATTTAAGAGAAACTCGTGAAATACATTGTACTGTCATGATTCTAGCTACATAGTTTGATATACTTGATTGATTTATGGCTTTTACAATAAAGTTATTTTGCCATTAAACCAGAGGCCAGCAAAGAAAATTTATCAATGATAATTTCCAACACTTTATTAATTTTTTATCCTTTGTGCAGTTCATTTGCAAACTGTGTTTTGTAAGTGCTTCCTTTGCCACCTACAAATGTTGGCAGTATTATTTAATTCATTTGCTGCTGGTAATTACTTAATATTGTAACATAACAAAATGTTATGCAAATATAGGACATTTAAAGAGGGATAAATGTAAGAAATATCAAAATGTTTGAATTATTCAAGTAATCTATGTTTGTGTATGAAATCATTAACGGCATATTTTTTTATATAACTTTTAATATTGGGTTTGTAAAGGTTGTAATTTGCTCAAGTTTCAAATCTCCTAAATAGTGAAGTGTTGTATTGTGAGGAAAAAAATATTAGAATCTTGGTTTTGAGAAATGGAACTTTGATCAAATTTTGTCTTTGTATGAAATGAGTATCATTGAGGTCTTTTAGGATCATCAAATACAATAGTTCAATATGTTCATCAATATAAAAAGATCAAGAAACTCAGATGATGCAAACGATGACGCTTAAAGAACTGATCTACAGTTCTTTTTAATATATGTTATAATTATACATGAGGAAATGGATGTCGTATGTCTTAAGATGGCTCATTAATTGCTCTTAATTATTGGAAGTGATTGAGTCTATTTTGAAGCCCATTGTGTATGTAGTAATATAAATAAAATGGTTTATATATATACATAAACTCTCATTTAATCAGTATCATTGGGCTACCTCTGTTATTGAAGGATGTTGAGTGTTATGTGTTGGGAGATTGAAACATTTGTATCTGATAACATTAATCAAGAATGGTGAATATTCTATGTTTATTACTAAACCTGTTCCTATGATTTTATAGCACTTAGAGTGTGCCAGAAACTTCATAGGTATTAAATTTGAAACATTGTTACTTACCTAAGTAACGATGTGCACACAGCTTACCTGCTTCTATTTTAATGTGATGGTAATATATTTTAGATGTTGATGTAAAATATTAGATATTATGAACATGTAAACTTTGTCAGTAATGTTAATGCCTCTTTACAACAATGAGTACATATAATTGTAGGATTAAAATCTCACTTGAATTTGATACATTTTATAAAAATTTATATGACAGTTCTCAGTATGTATAACCATGTTATCAGAATTGTACATATGGTAAAGTGGCATTAGCTTAATTATTGGCATGGTTTTGTACCGTAGAAAAGTCTGATCAGTTACTTAATTGTATTGCAAACGAACTAGTCGTACTAGCCATGTCATTTTGTATAGCTTAGAAAGTAAGTCAGAAATTATATTTAATCTCCTAACTTTGTATAAAATTGTAAAATAATTTATTTATATTTTTTACCTGTCCCAGATTTAAAATTTTCAATCTAAATCCTATTTTTTATATTGTAACAATATTGTAAATATTTGAAAATTAAATTTATCGCAGCTCAAATCCTTGTGAAAATATTTTTAAAATCATATATAACCATAATCTTGTAAATTTCCTTGTTTTTATGCATTCTTAAATATATAAAATGAAATATTTAAGTCTGCAATTGATTCTGCTGAAAAAATGTATTCAGTAGTGGATTGTTGATTCTTAAAATTCCTTATATTTTATTTAGTCACTGTATATAACTTCAGTACTCTTTTATTTATTTTCAATTACTTCAATAATTTGTTTCAAATTATTGAATTATATAATATTTTTGAGAGATTTGTATGAGTAAATTCAAAATCAAACATTTACATTGCTCATTGAAACGAGTATGTTCATGTTAGTTGTACTTAATTGAACTATTTATTTCATAGAAGACTTCTATTTTAAGTATCAAGTTACTAGATTGTGTCAGATGTACCTTTTATTGTTAACATTTAGAGATGTATATATTCAGGCACCATTGTGTACTGGATTTTGTGAACACCAGAATATTATGAAATATATATAATGTCTAAATGTGAATGTAAGTGGAACACCAATTATCAATAAGACATTTTCATAAATGTTTATTCATACAAAACCAGGAATGGTAAACTGGTTTATATATATATACACAATATGACTATAAATTGAATTGACTTTTAGCCATTTAAAGTGTGTTGACATACAATGTGTTTAAAATGTGTACTGCACTTTAAAATAAAGAATTGCAGTGCTAAGTTGTTGAATATTATGTACTGTGGCTCATTCCTGCACCATCTCTTCTTTTTAAACAGTTTCTTGATAAGTTATTGGAATAGGAGTTTTTCCTGGAACAATTGTCTATTCTAAGATTGACTTATAAATAACATCTTCAGAAGACATGTAACAGTAATTAGAATAGAAGATCAAGAAAAGGAAACCGTAATCCAGAAAGGAGTAAGACAAGGATGCAGCATGACACACATGCTGTTTAACTTATATATATATATATGGGATAAGTGACGAAGTCACGCATTTGATAATTGGATAGAAAGAAAGATAGAAATATTTGGGAGAAAGGCAGGAAATTCGCTCTTTAAATCATATGTACGGCATGGAATCCATGCCGTACATATGATTTAAAGAGCGAATTTCCTGCCTTTCTCCCAAATATTTCTATCTTTCTTTCTCTCTCTCTCTCTCTCTCTCTCTCTCTCTCTCTATATATATATATATATATATATATATATATATATATATATATAATATAGAACAGGCGATGAAGAATGTTAAAACAGAATATGGAAAAGGAATTGTACTGCAAGAAGAAATAAAAACCTTACGCTTTGCCACCAATATTGTAGTATTAGAGGAATCGAAAGACTTGGAAACCATAATAGATGGCATGAATGAAGTCCTGGAGAAAGAGGTCAATATGAGGATTACTAGAGGGAAAACCAAGGTAATGGAGTGCGGCTTGGGAAACAGTGGAATAACAAATATTGGGAAGGAATTCTGCTACTTGGGATGTGTAATAACTAGCAGTGGTAGAAGTATGGAAGGTATAAAGAGGAATTTACACACGGGTAATATAAGTGTGAAAATTAGGAAATTGTTGCTAAAAGTATTCGTATGGAGCATGGCGTTATGTGTTGGGGAAAGGAAAAGAATAGAAGCCTTTGAAATGTGGTGCTATAGATGAATGCTGAAAATCAGATAGGTGGATAGAATCACAAATGAGAAAAGTTCTAAACAGAATAGGGGAAAAGTTAACAATATGGAGGAAGTTAACCAAGAGAAGGGATAGATTAATAGGCCTCATTTTAAGACATGAGGGTCTTGTAAAATTAGCATTAGAGGAAAGAGAGTGGAAGAAGAGCAAGACAAAGTATGAAATATGCTAAGCAGAATAGGGAGGATTTGTGTTGTGAAAGTTATGAAGAAATGAAATGGTTTGCACAAGGTAGGGTTGCATCAGGCCAGTCTTCAGACACAACATAATTGACATATTTGCCAAGCAATAGTGTAGGATGTTGTGATTCATTTATCTTATTACAAAATTGCCCTTTTAAAGTAACTTACTCATTATAGCATTTACGTGTTACATTTGGCATTTATATTTATGTCTATAAAGTTTAGAATGAACTGTGATGTTTTGATTAACAGAACGTTAGTTGGGTTCCAAAACAGGATATTCATTTTATAATCGCATCAAGGTCATTAGCAATTTTTAATTAGGTAACTAATTACCTTTTTCTTTGTTGTGTATACTCTTCCAGGAAACTTGAATACAAACACCCAGGCCGTTGTCATGAATTGAATCTGGGATATCTGTGGTGTGAGACTGTGATGTCACTTGACCACAACCAGCCAGCATATTCTTGGTCCATCAGCAAAAAACTGTTTATCTCATAGAGTGACTGTTGACATTAATGACACATTTGAGGGGATGAAAACATTGTGATTTTTTTTAAACTTGCTTCAATATGACTTGGGATCCATAAAGACACCAACTGCCTGGTTGGGATCCTTTGTCAGTATTCTTAATTGCACCGATAATTTATATAAACTTTTCAGGCTTGGGAACCTTCAGACAAAGAAACCCATCTTTGGCAATCTTAGCCAGGCATTCTGTGATGGGGTTGCAAATCTTTGATTTTATTGTGGTACCCCACAATGGAAGTTTGTATTGTGTTTTATTATTACTCATAGTGATTCTTAATTCATGGCATGTCATTAAATGTTACATCACTGAAAAAGAAACCCACATCTCTATGAAGTAATACTTTGGAATTAATAAAAAGGTGATTGCTTCAAAACTAGTTTACTTTCAGTTTAAATACAAGTCTTGCACCTATGAAAGTCAAATTTTATTTAAGAACAAGATTTGTGACATTTTTGCACAATGATCATGATGACAGCATACTATAGTGCACTTTGACCCGATATTTTCGATCTTATCCGTCGAGAGACATTTCTTCTAAACTATTCCAGTCATTCATATCTCAAATACAACTAAAATTATCAGGGATACTCGGCCAAAATTCTGTACTGGGAAAACCCGAAAGTATTGTGGAAACGAGTTCATGCAGGGCCAATAGAAGATACAACGTCATTGGTTACTGTTGATGCTTACAGCCAGTGGTTAGAAGTAGAAACAACATACTCGGAAACAGCGCCGGCGACCATCGCCATCTTGTATGAGCTATGGAGCCCCTGTTTCTGATAACGGTGCACAACTTACGTCCAAAGAATTCAAAATCTTCTTATGAGAAAATGGGATAAAATATCAAATAAATTGCCCCATATCATCCATCCATAAATTAACAAGCAGAACGATATGTGCAGACGGTGAAGGATGACAATCACACGATGAACTCAACCAAAGGATCATTACAACCTAACCTGATCATGTTCCTTCGTCAGTAACGCAGGGTTCCGCATACAAATGGATTATATTCTACCCTACTTTTTGTGGGACATGATTTACGCACAAGAATTAAACTGGTTTGATCAGACGATGTGCATTACAATTAAAGACAGAAGGAACAAGTGTAAATGGACTCCACATTTGGAACATTGATACAATTCGGCTTAACGGATTTCAATGAGAATTTGAGTGTTTAAAAACAGATTTAACTTAAATATTCCTGCATATTTCATTTCAATGTATTCCAGATATATATATATGAAGTTATATGAAAAGTTACGATGAACAATGCAGGCCAGCTTGCGAGTTGCAATTGTTGAGGAACTGACGCAACCCGGGCCAACAATGTGGTCTGGCGAGACGTTGGGAGTCATCATGGGGTGATGGAAGGAGCAGGTTGTGTCGGCGGGAAGACGAGAGAATGACCACGCCCTGCAGATATAATTTTTTTTCATGCTCTGATTGAAATTAAAACTATTAAAATCAATTTTTGGTGTTTTTATGAAAAATACCCGGCGCCCTAAAGGAATTAAGAAATCCTCGAATACAGAGGAACGACGGATCTGCTACAATATATATATATATATATATATATATATATATATATCTTTGCATACGTGCATTCAAGTCGCCAAAAAGTGGATGTGGGTTACCTAAACTCTTGCTCTTGATCTGTTTATGCTCCGAAATGGCTTAACAGATTTCAATGAAAATTTCAGGAATTTTAACTTAAATTTTCATGTATGTTTCCTTTCGATATCTCGCAGAGATCAGAATATATTAATGTAAATATTTTTGTATCCATTGAATTTCCGCACGAAAGCCGGCGTGAAAACCATCTGCGAGTACATCCTATTAGGCGTTCCTATACCTTCATCCCACTTACTGTGTTATTATAAGCGTAATTTTGGCAGTATAAAAGAGAGAGAAAAGGAAGAGAAATATTCTGACTCAATCTATTGTTGTGGTAGAATTCGCCCCGTAATTAACCCATTGTTGGCAGAGAGCTAACTCATTGAGAAATAATAAACATGTTTGGATCGTCGATACGATGTATACGTAAATTAGTTTTATTCGTCGCGTCAGGTAAATTTTAATATTTAGTAATTGCTCATATTTATTTATTTTGGTTAACTGGCTACATGAGAGTTATACTGAAACAGGTAACTCCACTTTAATAGCATAGGGAGAGAATTGAAAAGGGGAGATGAGGAAAGTAGAGCAAGATAGCCAAGGGTTGACTGTGGTCCCCGAGCAATAGTTTAAGGATCCTACCTGGTGTTTCACCTAAAGAGATGCAAGGAAAACCGTAGAAAACCTGCATCAGGTAGGTCGCGCTATTGGTTACTATTCTCACGCCGTTCCGAATGACGGGAGACGATTCTGTTGTGGGATCTCCGTATCTCCACCAGTTTTAGAAATCAGTTAGCCGACTGTTCCAATGGGATGAGCGAACAACTCTTACAGTATGCCCAAGGCCTTCGACCCCAGTAAATACACCTCCCAAAATAGGTGAAGGTGCCTCAGCATGTGAGAACTAGGAATAAAAGAAAACAGAGAGTACGAGGCATTCCCGACGGAGTCGGGTGAACCCCGTAATCAATCCAGGAGAAATACCTGCAAGAGAAAACTCGCAACGGCATCCATTTTTTTGTTTGTTTAACAAGGCTATAGGAGGGTTATTCTGAAACAGGCAATTCCCATTTAATAACATAGGAAGGGATTTTAAATAAAAAAAGGGGGGGCTGTCTCATATATATTGGCTCCGTAACGTATGTTCAAAAACAACTGTGAGTTATAAGGTTTGCCAAAGCGATCATAAGTAAATAAATTCAATGAATTCAGCTTTATCAAGATATTGTTTTGTTTTTAGGGGCAAGATAAAAAACTATTTCCGCGCGAACGAAGCTGGAATGAAATAAACCTAAATAGTGATTTTAGATCATTTATTCATCTTGGATTGGGATATATTTTCGGAATTTTAATATCAGACATAGTTAAGTGATGAAGCTAAATTTTAATTACAACTTGGTGCTTTTTGGTCATTTTTGTATTAAGCTGAAAGAGAAGACTTTATGGTTTACTCTTGCTCATAACTACTACTCTGACACTGCATTGTGTGCATTTAACTCTCAGCCTGTTATTATGAACTCAACATGAAAAGTAATTACTTAGTTTGCATTCCGAAGTGCGTTGGTTGTAGATCTAAGGAAGTATTTAATTTTTCCAGTAACTTTCCGTTTTACGTCACAAAAGCGTAGGGTCACGTCGCATGCTAAAGAAAATGTGTTACTTTGGATCCAAAGCTCACAATTTTGATAAGAGCAAACCCTGAATTTATGCTTTCTCATGTTGGGGCCAGTTACGTAACTATCACAAGCTACTATCATCTGGGTGAATGAAAGGTCTTCATTTCGAAAGAAGTAGTGACATTATCATTCATTCATGGCTTAAGTGTAGCGCAAGTGGGAAAGGAGCTATTATGCTGGGAGACCGGCGTTGGCCGGGCATTTATTTATTACTCGGAAAAGGAATTGATTCGATTCTAATCTCTTTGTCAACACGTGATTTAACTGGCATCGAATTATTTTGAGTCGGTTGAAACATTTGGCCGTGTTTTCCTTATTTTTAAATTTGGTAAAGTTAAAAAAAATCAATTATTAATTATGGAAAATTGATATATGTCAACTTGACCTACATTTATACAATGAGTGAATTTTGACGGGGGAAAATAAAGGCAGGACTCATATCTCCTTAATGAAGGGAAGGCATTGAAACGTATTTCTTTTGCGTGTCCTACAATCATGAAAGTTATCTGTAATCACGCATTCGAGCCACTAACCCAGGGTTTCCCAAACTTTTTCTGCAATGGAAACTTAGAAAAATCGGACATTTTAACGTAACCCTTGGCTTGCTTTTAGGTTTGGTAATTACTACTTGTAATTTTTTTTAAAAATGAAACTGTAGTATAAATAAACATAAAATATTAATATATAAAGCACTTAATGACTTCGACGATTTCCCCATCTTCCATATCTTGTTGATATCAGGCAAAATAATTGTATTTTGTATTCCAACATCTGATGTGGCGTCGAGCCTGATTCTGCACTTTGACTTTATTGCAACATAATAAGAAAATCGCACTACGCATAAATAGGTTATAGAAAACTGAAGTAAAACAATAATAGCTTGTTTCGAAATACTCTACTCTTCTGACAAACTCGCCCAGAAATATTTGTTTCAAATGAAAGTCACTTATTAAATCAATTAGACTTTTACTCGGATTTTGTCGCGGAAAATGGATTCTGAACCCAGGAATCGTCCTTACTCTTTTTCAGAAAATATTGCAAGAGTTGATTTCAAGTTATGTAGGTGTTCTAAAAACATCCTGGAAACTTCATCATCTACTTTACAATTTAATTCATTCAAACATTCACGTAGATTCACCTGATGAAATCCGAAATTGTATATTTTTTAACAGAAGATGTAATTTGATCTCCTCTATTGTAAATTGTAATACTTGTAATGTCTGCCATATATGAAAGATTTATCAACTATGAAGAATTTGTTAAAACTTCATCAAAATATTGTCCTGAATAATTTTGTACCCTCAAGAAGAATAACAACTCATTTAGAACTTAAAAAAGTTTTAATAGTTCATTGTTTTAATTACTCATTTCAGCCTACAAAATTTTATTTAATCTGTATTGAAGTGGTATTGTTTTTGCATAGCTTATCACTTTCGCGGCTTCATTCGTAACATTGTTAAATTTGTGGAAAGTTTTTGTCACCAGAATTTTTTCTAAAAACAATTTCACGTCCCCATTCGCTGTTTTACTGCTTTGTGAACTAACAAGACATCATTAATGTCTTAGAACAAGCAAAATTTATTGTCAAGTCAGATAAAATATTAAATTATAATTTTCTGTCTTCAAAATAAATATTATCTGAACAACTCTGGGCTATGGTAATCTCTATCTCAGGGTTCCAGTTCACAGAATACGTCCATACTGTTGAGTGTTACCCATGTTTCCTATTGTAACGTTATTGAATCGGTTCCGAAATAAGCTAGAAAGAAAGAAAGGTGTGAGAAATTATTTTACTTTTTCCCGTTAGATGTAAACGGAGTTTTCGTCTTCCGAACTGATTGAGTGGTACTACAACAGTATATTATAATCCATAGTATAGATAGAATCACTAGATTTTTTCCCGGAACACCTATTCAGAGCTCGCGGAACACACTTTGGTAAACGCGCACCTAACTTGTTGTTGGGCTATTCAGTTCTAAGACAGGTCTGATGCAACCCTCCATGCTAACCTATCTTGCGCAAGCCTTTTTAACTTCCGCATAATTACCTCATCCTACATCCTCCCTAACCTTTTTAGTGTATTCCATCCTTGGCCTCCCTCTTCTGTTCTTACCGCACACACTTCCTCTAATGCTAATTTTCCAAGACCGTCATGTCTCAAAACGTGGCCTATTAATCTATCCCTTCTCTTGGTCAACGTCCTCCATATTGTTCGGTCTCCCCCTATTCTGCTTAGAACTTCTCTCTTAGCACCACATTGCAAAGGCTTCTATTCTTTTCCTTTCTGCAACTTCTACAGTCCACGTATCGCAACCATACAACGACACACTCCGTACGAACATTTGTAGCAATGATTTCTTAATATTCACACTTATATCACCCGTAAGTAATATCCTTGCCTGGGTTATCTTACTCTTTATGTCTACTATACTTCTACCATCCCTAGTTATTATGCTTCCGAAGTAGAAGAATTCCTTAACTTCCGTCAAAATATCCCTTCCCTATCTAACACCCTTTGTTATTCCTCTGTTTCCCATATTACACTCTATTACCTTGTTTTTCCCTCTATTAATATTCATATTGAACTTTTTCCAGGACCACGTTCATATCATTTATTATAGTTTCTAAGTCTTCTTCTGAACCCCTGATACTTCAATATCATCGGCAAATCATAAGGTTTTTATTTCTTCTCCTTGAAGCATGCTTCCTTTTCCATATTCCGTTATAACTTTCTTCATCATCTGTTCTATTTATAAGTTAAAGAGCATGGGCGACAGGCGGCATCCTTGTCTTACTCCTTTCTTTTCTTGATCTTTTATTCTAATTACTACTGACTGCCTTCTTTGCAGGTTATGGGTAAGCCTTCTTTCTCGATATTTTATTCCTGTTCTCTTCAAAATCCTTAATAGATCCTGTTCACATTATCAAAGGCTTTTTCTAAATCTACGAATATTATGAACGTAGGTCTGTTTTCGTTTTCTTCTTATCCTGTCTTTTAAAATTAGATGCTAAGTCAATATTGCTTCTCTTATCCCTACATCCTACCTAAAACCAAACTGATCTTAGGAACAGACAAAAAAATCTATTATATTATAATTACCTATTGTTTTTACCCTTTGATATTTCCTAAAGTTCTTGTTGTCGGTTTGTGTGCTTCATTTAAATGCAATTTGAAGTTGGACTAGTATCAGTCGTATTGCGTAACGGCTGAAAACATTACAGATTTCTTAACCAATAATCGTATTGTGAACACGAATTTCTTTGAAGATATTTTTTTTGAAAGTGTTTGATCGGTTTAAAAGCTCTCTATAAAGTTAACAATTTTGTAAATTGTATGCCACATGCATATTTCATTGCTTTGTGAACTTTTGTTATAGTGATCTGTTGAACGTTTCTTGCCCCTTTGACAATGAATTTCTTGAGTATCGATTAATTAGATTACTTTTAGGCTTTATCAGCATGCGAGCACGTGGATCAGTATAATTTCAAATATTGGAAATTTCCTATGACTTGGTATTCCCAATTCAATACTTACTGATAAGATAAATGATGATAAGGACGATGTACCCATAAAACAAGTACCTAAAAATACACCCATCGCTTGACTTCTTGTAATCTCCAATGACGACTGCAGTAAATCTATAATGAGTGTCAACCAGTCATGGAGAAACTTCAGAGAAATGCTCTTATTTCCTGTAGTTTTAGAAAATATAACCGGAAAGTGATAGTCATTTTATTCGAACATTCCCAGCATTCAATGCAATAATTACAAAAGGAAGGAAGGCAAGATACACTCTAGTCCACCGACAAGCAGATCGATTCTTTTGTTGAATCGTTCAAAGTCGATTCACTCATTGCTTTACCAGTTTCCAGTAGTTTATGCAAGTTTTCCATGAGTTCACATACCAGTAAAGTTCATTTGCGAGTGCAGGTGTTATCAATTTCGTTTTTTCCGATTCATTTCTATAGTTAACAATACGTAAAGAGACGACAAAAAAGTCAGCATTAAATTATCAGTATTTATTCGTCTCCATTTTGATACTTCCTCAGGCGATACATCAGCAATACATCATATTTACTCCTCGACTCGAAAAGATTGAATAGACATGTGAAGAATTTAATGTCGCACATGGACCATCTCTAGCGACGGTTACTGACTTTTTGGCCGTATCTGTGCTATATATTTAATTTTTCATTTATGAATCATAGCATCAAAAAGATTTGTTTATTTAATAGTCAACTTGGACCTGCAATACCATTTGGAGAAAAAGAATCTGATTGTTTCATGTAAACAAGATAGATAACTTATTTTAAAGTATTTGGAAACTTGTTTACGTATATATTGACTATTCTTACTTCATGAATAGAGGACTCAGAATAAAAGATACAGGTACTCCCTTCTAGTTTTTATATACATATCGAAAAACTTTAGATCGATACTATCGAAAGAAATGGTCCAAGGTCTCACTTATGTCCATTAAATATTAATTGATCTTGATTGTTAGCGTAATACGAGTAGAAAATCAGTCATATGATCGAATATCGCTAAAAATAGTAAAAGAGATCGGAAAAGGCCACAGTAATACCTAGCTCATAGTATGTTTATGCTATTTGTACTTAAAAACTATTTAGTTGATACAATCTTGAATTTCAAGCGCTAAGTTAGTAACAAGGTTTAATTTGCGGAAAGAGTATATTAGGCGTTACATTGTCTGGTTTTAGGAAATATTTTAAATTATTAGCCCATATTTGTCAACAAATTTTGAATTGAAGTTGGTAGATTTTAATCTTGTATGTTCTATTCTTAACATTTAGTTTATATATTCAAGCGCTTTTTAGTATCAAAAACCAATTATTATTAAAATATATGTAAATAAATATACTTCTTGAAAATAAGCGTCTGTATTAGTTTTAAATAAGTATGAGATATTTAAGTAGAAAAAATCAGATAATTAAGTTTTTTTGGACACATTATTTTGTCTCTTGTCTATTTTTTAAATCTAATTATTTATTTTATGGCTAATATGAATGTAACTATAGATGAGACACTTTTTCAAGTGCTTGCTAACAGCACTTTTCGGTTAACAACCATCCCCACACCACAATAAATCCAATAAACTATAATATGGAGGATCTATATAGCAAAAGAAAATTGACAATTAGGAATATATATGAATAATATTGATGTGGGCAGAAAGTGAAGGAAATATTAGCCTTTCAAAAGTTGAGTGCTGGTGCCACTCTGTCATACTGGAAGAAACCTTTAAAATTGAAGGGGGTGCAATCATATTTCTTCAGGAGAAAAAGCAGTACAGTAAAGCACTTTGTCCACTGAAAGTGCTGTAATAAGCATTGATTGGAGCTTTTGACAGAATGTAAAGTAATTAAGATGTAAAATTGAGTAATTATTTGTTTATATAATCTAAACTACTTATGAGTGTATTGCTATTACAGATGGGTATGAAATGATGTAGAAGGCAACTGAGTTTTATAACAATGATTAACAATTTATCATTTAAAATAAATTTTAATTATAAATTTAGTGTTATATTTTCATGCTATATGTTTCATCATTCTAGAATCTTTAATCAAAACAATTAAAATTAACTTGTAGATATATAAATTATGTTAATAAACAAAAATGTCTTTAAATGTGTACTTCACTTGAAAATAAAGAGCTTCAATGATAAATTGCTTACTTATATATTGTTCCATATTATGAACCTATTAAACTTGTACTTTTAAAGTATCCCATTCTACATTTATCTTGTAGTAAGTATTCAAAAATGAATTTTTGAGAAATGTACAGTCATTGAAATAGCTGTATCCCCTTGAACTATTTCTGTTACTCTCAAATGTTATCAGTTTTAAGATAAACTTTCATCCCTGATATATGCTGAATCATAGTGCAGGATGTGTTGACTATTTAATCTTAGTTGAGGTTTGCCCTTCTAAGAGTAAGTAACTGCTTTCATTTGGCACCTCAAAATAATCTTGTATGTGCTATTTGTATACATATAATACAGTTAAAATGTTTTTCTTATTCCATATCTTCCTATTATTTTTGCCATAAAACATATATTTCCTATAAAACTAACAATAATTTTGTTTCAAACTTTGATACTTTGCATGGTATCATTCTTAAAAAATTAAATTATCAAATAATTTATTATTGTTGTAAAAAGTGAGAATAAAACTTAAAATGCCTTCCTTTCTTTTTTAAGAATCAACCGACATACTTTAGAAATGCAACATTCCTTGTATCATGTCACTCCCCTCATACAAGGACCTGAAGAACTGAAGACATATCTCCCTAACTGTGATGTGTATTTTAAAATGGAAAGCTCTCAACCTTCTGGATCTTTCAAAATGAGGGGAATAAGTTTTCGTTCACAAAAGGTAAGATAGTGTCATGATTCTAATTTTGCATATACTTAGTTTTAATGTAGCTTGCAGAGGAATATGAAATGTGATTATAAAATATGGTCCTGGGAGACATTAAATTATCATAAGACAAGAAATTACAAGGAAACTGTTTATCTTGTGGACATAAAAAGTGTGTGTTAAAATCCATGCTAATTAACACATACTATCATTAAAAATTATTTTTGAATTGAAATAAAGAAAGTTAGATAAGAATGACTTTCAAGCATTTTTATTAAAATGGTGTAACTTGTTAATACAGTCATATAGAGGCCAGCGTCATTGCCTTGCATAAAAGGGGTCCTTGATTTAAATCCCTACTCAGTCATTAATGTTTGTGTTTACCATGGTCAAGAATGATAAATCAGTTAACTGACCAAGTGCCACTCCAAAATATTCAGTAAAATGTAGGATCATATTGTATGAAATATAATTAGCACAATGATGTTATGTCCTACAAGTTTAGAATTGAAAACCTTATAAATTATTATTCACTTTTAGATAGGTATTAAATTTTTCTATAATTTAAATTACAAAAAAGGACTTTATAAATCTTATGAATCTCAAGTCTAACATTAACATAGATTAGTTCTGAGCAAGTATGATATTGTTTTGAAAAATGAAGTACGCACATTTTTATTTTACTACCTAGCTTTTGATCATATTTTCATCCCTTGATTGAAGTTTTTGTTTTTATGCAGAAGAGTAAATATTTTAAATGATAAAAATCATGTCGATAAAATTTCAGGAATGGATACCATATTGAGAGAAGTAAAAGTGTATTACAACATGGCTCCAGAATGGTATAATTTCAGAGTCATCTGAACTTTAATTAATGTTAGTGTATGATGAAATATGTTATTATTTGGACTAAAATGCAAGACTCTGGTTATGATTGTTATACAAGGAAGGTTTAGAGTGAAATGGACAGTCTGTTTTCTGTTGATTGTAGGTTTTTGTTATGGTGTGGCACAAGGTAATGCTTTGAGGGCACTCTGTTGTATTAGGTGCCAGATTGGAAGACTATAAAGCATCCATTCTTGATTATGTTTAAAAAACAGAAGCCACCTATATTCATTCAAAAGTAGGTCACTTTGAACATTTTATCTGATATGAGAACGAGTGCTCCAACTATTTAGTCGAGCTTCATACAAACCAATCAAATATGGTTAACTACATGGATTTGGGAATATAGATACATGTATTATGAACAGAAAGAAATCTCATTCTGAGATGGACACCAACTTTATTATGACATACTTTATTACACCTTATCAGTTGCCTCCAACAGCTTTGACCTAAGCTGCCACTTCCTTGATTCTTTAAGCCGTCTGCTCAATTTTATTTTTTAAGTAGCATTTGGTTTCTGCAAAAGTTACCATATAAATAATTTGGACACGACGAAACTACTTGACATTTTGTGTATCAATAGGGTTTTTCAATGAGGACAGGTCAATGTTTTAGTGGAATAAAATAAGCTGTGTGTGTGTTAATAACAAAATACGTTCTTATTTGAAAGGCAAATAAAAAAATTAATTTGTTTATGCTTCACACAGCTTGTTTTATTCCATTCCAACATCGACTGACCCTTATTGAAAAATCCTATATATTAGCTGTTAAATCAATATTTCTAACTTGTGTGTGCACTGTAACAATATAATTTTTCCTATTCACTTTCTTTAGATGTATCTATTTCATGCGCAAAATTAATCCTATCTTGAAAATATTAAACTGCATCACTTATTTTCATCTGGTAATCTATTAAAACATGCTTATTTTTATCCTATTCCCTTGTGCCTTCAGAAATTGGCTGTTTGTCATCTTCTTTAATTAATTAAATGCTAATTAAAATTACTTCCATACAAATTGTCTGTTATTTCTTCAATGATTTTTTTTAAAAAATGACTGATTTTAATTTTGGTGATAATAATGAAATCCTTGGTTTTAATTGGTCATTCAATTAAATTATGGTTAACACTTTCAGTGATCTAACAGTTTCAACAAGGCTGAATTTTAATTTTCAATGATTCATGGATGCTTGTTGTCAAATGTTTGGTTCGCAAAGGAGCTGTAAAATTTATTGAACTTTAGGAACTTCAAAGATTGACAAATGCCCTGTGTAGACCAGCACATTCTGGAATCATCTACATACCACAAAAAATTTAGAAATTATGTATTACTTAATATACATACAAAATTATTAAATTGACAATTGATTTGGGATTTAAAGCATGTTATAACCAAATTGCTTTTCTATTGTATGTATTTCATTTAAATTATATTTTGTAATGTTTCAGTTAATTTCATTTATAAAATTGTAAATGACTATGGCATAAGCCGAAAGCTCCTCACAAAAAAATTAATAGAAATTACACTCAAAATTAAATAATAATTTTGGTTTTATTCAATTGTGTGACTGATTAAAACAAAGGGTTTCATCATCTTCATTTGCTGCATTATTTATTTATACTTAATTGTCAGATTATTAATTTATTGTATTTTATTTTTACACACTGCATTAATTACAACATATTCAAATCACTGAACAACATCACATCAATTTCTTTTTGGTAACAGGCTACATGAGGGTGATCCTGAAACAGGCCACTCCCCTTTAATAGCATAGGAAGGGAATTGAAGGGTCTCTGGGCTGTAGTTTAAGGATCCTGCCCAGTGTTTCACCCCTATAAAACCTGCATTAGGTAGGTCAGGATGTTGGGTACTATTCTCAGGCCCTTCCAAATAACGGGAAATGAATTTGCTATGAGGTCGCAGCATTCCTTTCTCCGTGTCTCCGCCAGTTTTAGGAGACAATTGGCTGACTGATCCAATGGGATCAGGGGACAACTCTTACCATATGCCCAAGGTCTTTGACCCTAATACATACAACCTCCTAAAATAGATGAAGGTGCTTTGGCGTTTGAGAAAGTTCAAAACAAGAGACAGTACGAGGCATTCCCAAAGGTGAGCCCTGCAGTCAATCTGGGGAGAAATACCTGGGAGAGAATCTCACACAGGCATTGCTTGTCACATCAACAAACAAACTACAAATTCCTGTTCATAACCAACTGTGACTTATAAGGTTTGCCGTGAAGCGATCATAAGCTCAACCACTGGACGTGTTCATACAGTATTGATAGACTGACATTCATTTGTATTCAACCTTTTGCAACAGAAAAACTTAGTGTGCTTCATGTGTTTTTATGTGTTTACAGTCATGGTATTTATTCTTAGTAATAAGAAAATGCCACCAGTGAGGTGTCAAAACTTTGGTCAGGCTAACGTCTAACCAAGTCGAGTTCATAATCTTCAAGACAATGAGACTGAAGAAGAGCATAGACAGTGTTTGGAAGCATACAAGCGAGATCTACTATGAACTTATGTTCAGGCGAGAGGTGATAAAACAGATGGTCAAACGTAACAATTGTCTATGAACGTTTGGCGTATAGCTTCCGAACGACTCCCCTAAGGGGAAGGTTGGAATTGGTGGAATTTTTATATGAAATAAAGGCTCATATTTGAGTTGAAAAAGAATTCTTGAGATCAATTACTTTTATAGTGTTTTCCTTACAATATTTGTGTATAATTACATCCCTTTGGAGCATGTGAGGGGTATGGTGGAAAAAAATAACAAGGAAACGATTGAGTTTGGTGTAATGCAATTCGCTGTATTACTTTATACTGGCCATCACTGGAAAGGCATCAATTACTTGAAATCCATCAATACCAGTTATTAAATGAACAATAGAACACTAAACTAGTATTCATAAAATTCAGACCCTATTCATGTTATTTGAAATTTACATATTCCCAAACTTTTTCTGGAACACTTTGCAAATTTGGAAGTTTTAATGGGATACTTTGCTAATTTTTTAGGTTGGGCAATTCCTAATTCAATACTATATAAAGAATCACGCCAAATTTTTGCCAAACACCTTTTTAGACATTGTAAAACAGGAGTTTTTTGTGGAACATTGTTTAGGATAGCTGGCTTTTTAATTTTTTACAATTAAATTTAATATATTATTATATAAAATATTTATATATCTCAGACAATTTTACATTTAACAATATATAAATTTAACATTTTTTATTTGTATTTTATGTACAGGCGGTACAAGAAGGATGTAAGCATCTTCTTATAGCATCTGGAGGAAATGCAGCTATTGCTCTAGCATATTCTGCGTATGCCCTTGGTGTTCAGTCTACTGTTGTTGTGCCTCAGAAAACTAATAAATTGTCCATTAAGAAACTTGAAGAAAAAAATGCTAAAGTAATGGTGAGTGTACTTTCAAATGTTTTTTATATATGATAAAAAATTAAGATTTTACTTTCGGAAAAATCATTCCAGGTTTAGTTCAAATTTATTCACTAAAATAAAGAATGAAACTAGGTACTATCAGTTTTAAGTTATAATTATATTGAAATATTAACTTTTCAATAATTTAATTCTCATGTTCAGCATTAGTGTATTTTTTAAGAAAAAAATGTTGGAAATATCCATCAACATAAAAGTGCCTGGCTTGTATCATGTGGTTAGGAAGAAATGGCAAGTACTCTGTTAAGTGAGAAAAATTATTGTATAATGTTTGTACATTGAACTGCACACATTCTCAATTAATTTCTTGTCATTCTGTAGAGATATCTATGATAAGAACCCATAGAACAACAGCCAATCAAATGAATAACTTTTATTCAATACTTCTCTCAGATTACTGTGGTGTAGAAATTGCCACAGAAAATATGCTGAGCAAGACAATTCTGTAAGAAATTGAAATATCTGTGTGTTTACACTGGTTAGCACAGAATTCTCTACAAAATGTTGTTAGAGGTCTTATTTCTTAGAGAATTGTCCATTAGTATTTTAATTGCTGATTTTGAACAAACAATTTATTAGTTTCAACAGTTGGATGGCATAAACCTCAATTTGAAAGCTGTCAGGTATTATGTTAATAACTGCTCTGTTTCACAATATCATTGAGGAATATGCGAATATTTTGTTAGACAAAACAGATACTGTGGCCTAGTTTCAAAACATACTTTGCATCATAACAGTATCAGAGGAATAAGTGAATATTTTCTTTGATAAAACAGATATTATGGCCTAGTTTCAAAACATACTTTGCATTTTAGCAGTATTACAAATTAATTGTTAATCTGTTTGGTAAATATATGATAGAGGAATTGAAGACTATATTTTGAGTACATGAAACAAGGAAAGCCAAGTTGACAAACTCAGCTTAATTAATGCATTTGGATAGAAGAAGGAGACATAAAACAGTAGTTGACTTACCTTCCTTAAATTGATAGTAGGTGTTGACTGGGGGGGATGCAGAAAAAAGAAAATATTTGATTCTTCGGACAGTGCATATCAGGGATTGAGAGTGGCTGATTTACCTTAAAACGACAGTTGGTGTTGCAAGACTTTGCAACGTAAGGGAAATAACTGCACTCACATATTGACATACCTATCTGAAATGTCAGCTCACCGAAACATAACTGAACCCACCCCATCAAAAATCTTAATGTATAGTACCTGTAAGGCTGGCCCAAATACACACTTCTTAAGATTTTTTCGGTGAATAATGTGTTATCTTCAATATTTTATTGTATAGTTACATGGACCTGACTTTCAATCTTCATGGGACAAGGCAGAAGAGTTATCAAAAGAGATGAATGCAGTTCTTGTGCACCCATATGATGATCCAATTGTCTGGTAAATATTAACTAGTTGTTTTTATTGTGTAAAACATATTAATTACAGGAAAACAAAAATTTGGATTAATTTCCAAGTTAAGGAAAGTTTGTGATGACTGTGATATGTAAAGTATTTCATTTTTATTGTATTGTTTCATTATCAATACTGCTTAATTTTATAAATTGCTATTACATGTCTCATAATGTAGTAATGTATTTGTTAAGGATTCAACAGCATTTAATTTAAATCACATGGTTACGCACAACCGCACAGCCCAAGGTCACCCATATGACTAACTTTTTTGTAGCTTTTCCCACCGGCTGGCGCTGTCCACTCTTACAGTCTTCTATGTGGCTCCTGATTGAAAAAAAGTAACAAAGTAGATTAAATTTCTCGGCCAGTGTAATTTTATTTAATTTTAACTCATATATCTTAAGGATTCCATAGAATATTCATTTAGAGGGCTTATTGGTAGAATTTTCATGAGGCAGACCAGGCTGTCTATGAGGATACTAAATTGTGTTCACAAGATGAGATAAATTCCAAAAACAACAATTCATTGAACCATTCAGAAAATTGCCAAAATTCTTCTTTGGTTTTTAAAGAGAGGGGGGAAGCAATTGATAAATGGCCATGAGGAAGTTATCCTTGGCAGTTGATAGCAGACCATGACAGAAGTCATGTGGCTATCATTTACACCATCTTACCACATAGAGTTCAATGTATTTAAGCAACTTAAACGGATGGTTCCTGGGTCCAGTCAAGATTTTTCCATTCTGATCTTCAAAACTTACTTTATAATTCAGTAATGACTTGATTCTTTTATCTAAATATCAATCTGAAGTTTAGAAGTTAAAGTATTGCAAAAACATACAGTTGAATGGTAAAAGGAATACAGAAACAATGTACAAGGTCAAATATGACAGAAAATGGAGAAAGAAAACATTGATTATGTTCTGGTTATAATAAATTTGGTTGACATTGGTCAAAACCCAATCTCTTTCAATTAACTGTTATCAAAGTAATCAGAGACACACAACTAATAATAGAGAGACTGGATAAATTTTGATGCATGGTTTATCTTAGAACCTTGAACTGTACTTTTATGCAGTAACAGCTCAATTGGCTTAGTCAGTTGCATTGTCGAATATATAAATTTGTTTTTACTCAACACTAAAAAAATGTCATAGTTTTAAATTTATTTCTTTTCTTTTTTTACATTCATCCTTGAAGGAGTAAATAGGATACTTCAATGCATAGTAAATTAATATAATAATTTTATGGGTAATAAATTTATAATCTTGGCAACTTGATGCAAAATAACATTGTAATGTTTTTATATTTATTGTTGTTATTGTTTGATATTATATTATTTAATATCAGATTATTTTTACCTTCATTATACTTAAAAATTTTAATTGAATTATAATTTACAAAAAACTAATAATGAAATTCAAGAAAATTTTAAATATTTAATCCAGACTTAACAAAAAATTTGACAGGGTTAATTGTTTATATATCAGAGTAATTTATTTCTTGTATTACATACTTTAATCTCCATTGATTGGTCTCATCTGAAATGTTGAGTTTGGGAACCTTGTAGACATTCTTGTTCTGTTGAGCACAGGCAGCATGTCGGTTGAGAACATATATAGAAAGACAAGTCCTCCAGTCGTAACAAGATAAGACAAAAGTGAGACAATGGTGAGATGGCAGCAAATTAACTTTGGTGTGGCAGAATGAAATTGATGATGAGACATGGCTGTTAATGAGAGAAATTTGTTTCTGTTTCAAGTGTAATCGGACCATTGAACAAAAGAAACAAATGCCCTTCCAGGGTCTTTGCTTAAATGAAAAAAGGGAGGAGCTTTGCATATTCTTACGAGAATATTTGTCTCTTTAGCATCTGGTAAAATTAATTAGTCTCATAGCATATTTTTGGGAATGAAAAATGCTCTAATATGACATATGACAGAATAGGCTGGCCTGAGGCCCAAAACTAAACATTGTCATATTATACATCTTACCAGCCAGCATACTGCAAAGTAAATATCTGACAGAAAAAAGAACTCAGGGTTTTGGGGTTTATTGGGTATAAATGTATGGACTTTTCTGTTTGTTCTTTTTCCTGTCTAATAACCAGGTTGAAAATAAATTCTTATCTGTTTATGCAAGCCAAATTAATAATAAAATTGTTATGTATTCTTTAACCATAAAATTGCTGAAATTATAAACATAAATAAAGAAACTAAAGTGTGTGATCACTCAAATCAAATTAATTATTATCTGCATGTTAACTACATTATTCAGGATACATGCATACCCTTTAACATAACTGATTACACAGTGGTGTCTTATATAATATACAATGAATATTCAATAAAAAATGGATCAGTTAGTGACTCTTGATTATTGTATGTATATAATAAATGAATAAGTACAGTATTATAGTAAAACTTAAATATATATTCTGTTCTATTTATTCCAAGAATGAGAAAAAATTAATAATTGATTTTCAATTAATCTTGATAAAATTTGTGCTTTATATAATGACAAGCCTTCTTTAAATGAGATACCACTGTTTTTACTACATTATGTTAACTAACAATATAATTTAGTTATATAATGTAATTTTAGTTTTAATTTTATTATATATAGTATGTCTGCAAAAATTACTATAGATACAAAAATCTTTAAAGGGATGGCCATACTAGTATTGTGAATGAACTAAAAGACCAGTTACCTAATAAACCAAGTGCAATTGTTCTATCAGTAGGAGGTGGTGGATTACTTTGTGGAGTCTTGGAAGGACTTAAAAAGAATGGTAAGTAGAGATTTAGTTATATATGCTTTACAACCTATTGTGGGGAGAGGGTTAGTGGC